>OU342743.1:389198481-389321996 GCA_910589775.1 Avena eriantha
GCATCATCTGGTATCAGCAGCTTTTGGTTGCCACGGATTCTCATCGATTTGGTCTTTTCCCCCATAAATTCGAAATCCCCAAAAAATAGCCCCAATTTCATGTTTCGGATCGATCTGTGATTGAGGCGTTTGGTAGGTTTGATTGGGATTACTTGCTAAACTTGTTGATCTACCTTCCCTGCGTTTCCATAGCCTAATTCCTTGATTTCCCCCATCATTTGAGGTTTTGGTTTAAGTTTTTTCCACAAACTCGTCGTGTCGTGTTCTGGAAGTTCTGGTTCGACCGGACCGGACTGTCCGGCAAAAACGGACCGGAATATCCGCCCCACCGGAGTTTCCGGCCTAAATTGACCGGAATATCCGGCCCGGCCGGACTGTCCGGCCTGTGCGCACCGGACTGTCCCCCCCTGCTGATAGAAAATCTACTTCACGGTTTGATTTTGAGATAACTTTGCATACGAACTCGGATTTTGGTGTTCTTTAGCTTGTTTTGAAGAGGACAAAGAGCTCTACATCATCATCTCCGTGGTTCATGCTATATACTCCATCCAAATTCCGTGAGCAAGGTGGAATCCACCAATAAAGGGTGAAGATCGGCGACGAAAGGTATAAACATTCCGCGACTTCTCCCCACTTTCTTTCCTTTGTGAGCTACACTATCTTTGTGTTCAACAAACACCTGTTGAGCTAGTTCCTCCTATGATTGCTTGGGCTATGCACATTTGATACCTTGTAGAATTCTAAGCAAAAGTTGTGAGCGCGCTATCTCATATAGTTATCTTGTATAGTTGTTGGCACAAGGAAGAGGCAAGTGAAAAAGAAGAAAAGAAGAAAAGAAAAAAAAATAGAAAAAGAAAAAGAAAAGAAGAAAAGAGAAGAAACAAGTGCCTCATAGAATAGGAAGCGCAAGCTCGATGAACATCAAATAGGTGGTACTTATTGTGCATATCTTGTAGCCCACCAATTATTGCAATCGAACTAGCGTCTCTCCTTGCACTTGTGCGACATGAGCTTATAGTCTTCGCTAGGTAATCATTTGGTTCTTAGCTCACTTTCTCCGTCGTGCAAGTCCCATTTATCCCACCGTGTGTGTTTCCTTGTACATATTTCCTTCTTGTGGATTGACTTGTTTTGCTTTGTGATCATTGTGGTTCTTTACTTGCCATTACAACATCTTGATTTCGGATTGTTCTTGGACACACCACCTTCCATACCTATCCACCATAAGCTTTGTGTGTGTGTGTTTTTTAGTGGTTAGTTGGTTTTGGTGTTCTGCGTGAACTTCACTTTGCTTGGTTTTGATTGCTCTCAAGTGTTGCCACTTGCACGATACTATCTTCCAAGGTAAAGTAAGGTTTGGCGTTGCATTCCTAACCCCCTACCACTTCCATATACACCACTTGGTCTTGTGAATCATGTCTAGGGACTCCGGAACCGAGGATGATTTATATGAAGAATCCATGATGAGCCACCACGACTACGAGTCCACAAGTATAGAGGACATGATGGAGCACTACACCGACAATGGCTCCACATGCTTTGACGACCCGGAGCATTGCACATATGACGGCTCCACATGCATGGAAGACATGGAGCACGTCATCAACTATGGATCCTCAAGCATGGAGGAATTGGATCTCTACATCGACAATGGCTCCTCATGCATGGAGCACTACACTGACAATGGCTCCACATGCTTGGGTGATATGGAGTACTACATCAACAACGACTCCCCAAGCATGGATGACTTCGAGTGCTACAACGACGACGCCTCACCAAGCATGGAGGACATGGCGAGCTTCACCCACTTCGAGGGCTCTTCCAAGAGCCATAAAGAATACCTCCACTGCTTAGAGATGGAGGACTACTATGCCAAGCTAGCGGAGACGCATCATCAAGAAACCATGACCTTCAAGGCCAAGCGTTCCACACCAAAGGGCACCACCTACTTCGATGATCCACCTCCAAGGCGTCAAGCGCCACCACCTACATGGCGTCATGCATCACCATCTCCAAGGCGACGAGCGCCATCACCTCCAAGCCGTCAAGCGCCACCATCTCCAAGGCACCAAGCACGACCATCTCCAAGGCATCAAGTGCACCAACCTCCAAGGCAACAAGTGCCACCGCCTACAAGAAGAGTAGCGCCCCAACATCATCTTCCCAAAGAGGAGCCAAGAAGCAAGAATCTTCATCAACATACATCCTCTCATGATCATCACCAACATCAAGAGGATACAAGACGTCGTTCAAAGCATCTTCGCCATGAAGACGAAGAATACATGTTGAGCACCATCCATAATGCTCAACCAAGCTCAAGAATGCACCACCATCACAAGAAGAGTGCCAAGGACAAGGAGCATCGTCGCGAGCGTCATGTGGATGATCAAGTGTGCCATCTACATCAACCTTTGGCAAGGCACGCCAATGACCTCCGTCAACACCATCATAAGGCACCTTCAATTACTCGTGCCACCACCAAAATGGCACCAAGAGCAAGCTCTCCTCCACGCCATCAAGCTTCAACGCCCAAACTTGACGTCCTAGATGACGCATGCACCTTCAGGGATGAGGAAGACGAAGACCTCTACTTCGCCAAGTTGGATGAGTACATCAAGAGGACTACACAAGCCAAGGTGCAAGATGGCGACGACAAGGTCAAGAATGGTGAGCATGGGACTTTCTTCACCAAAGGAGGCGCAAGGAGTTGAGAGAACCGAACCTACCCCCATATGCTTGAGTGATGATATGGTACCAATCCCATGTGAGTATGAGAGCCACTTAGCCCACTTGAGTGAAAACAAGAGTGAGCTAAGTGACTCCACCATATGTGAGATTGAGTGCTTCCACTTGGAGGGCATGAGTGATACACCGAGTGAGTTGAGAGTGGTAGTGATAGGTCATGTGAGACAACTTTCATTGCTAACAACTTACCTCTACATAGGGTGTGTTCCTCATGATGTGCTACCCATGGATCAAGAAGCGCCAAGCTTGGAGATGATGATGCCTCCGACAGATAAGATGTACATGGTGGATGAAGATGATGCCATCCCCATACATGATGAAGAAGTCGTCCACATGGAGGCCAATGCTACCACAACACCCACTTCATATGAGAGGTATGAACAAGGTAAAAATAAGGGTGTTGTTGATGCCATGATCCCACTAGTGGACATGATGACTGTGATGATTGGCATGCTATGGATGATGTTTGTGATATCACATATGCTTCATTGATATTTCCATGTGATACTTTGCATTTGCATAATGTTGAGCATGTGAAATTATTTGATTGTGATGATGTTGCCATAGACATGCAATGCTCTAAACGTTACGTTGATGATATCATTGCTTGCACTTTGTTGCACAATTGCTCTTTCCAATGTTTTGCTTGCAATGATGTTACCAACGGTACACCTCGAACCATGCTTTGTCATGAATGTTTTACAATCTCTCTTGTTGCTTGCAATAAGTTGAATAATTGCTCTTTCACTTGCTTTGCTTGCAACAATAATTCTCATATGGTTTATATTGAGATGGCCCCCATAGCTTTCTCAAATTTGGAGATTTTGATAAATGCCATGATAAGCATGTTCACCACTTGCATACTCACCATGCATATATTCATACTTGATTGACACTCATGGTGATGTGCACAAGAAGAGATACGTCATGATGGATGATGTGTTCTCTACCATGCACACACGTTCTTCCTTTTATGCTTGATGTGTGTAGGTACCCACAAGAGAATGTCAACCTCGGTTGAGCACGAGTTGACAGAAAGAGCTCTAGAGAGCATCCCCCACGTGAGTTCAAGATCGAACCCAGCTCTGATACCTTTTGCATGCTTTGCATCTTTCATGTTGAACAATTCCCCTTTCCTATGGTTTGCTTGCAAGCATGTTAATGGTATTCTTTCACCTTGTGACAATCATGTTTCGTCGCTATTGGATATTGATGCTTTGTGTGTTGCCACAAAAATATGAACAATTTCTCTTTCCGATGTTTTGTGTGCAACCATAATGCCATTTTGCGCATGTATGTCATGAGAGCTTCTAAGTCTCTCGTATTGTTGTTGCAACAAACATAAGGACCACTTGCTCTTTCATATGGTTTGTTTGCAAACATGTGTTTTTGCTTCCGCTTGCGATACTCATACCCCCATGATTTTGGCTTTTGATGATATGTGTATGGCATCCAACATATTGGACAATTGTTCTTTCCAATGGTTGGTTTGCACACATAATGATGTTGCTTTGGATATTCTTCCTCATGTGTTTTTGCCGAATTCTCCTAGCTTTGCATCAAAGATGTTGATCAATATTTTAGTCAATTTCTTTGAGTGCCACACTAAGATGTTATATGGAGTTTTTGAGTTCCCACATTTGGATGATGTTCAATTAACTTCCATGCACTTTGACCTTGCATAAGCATTTCGTTTGCGATACTTGAGTTGTGCTAATAGTGTTGTGCACAAGATGGACATGCCACCAATGACATGCTCCTCTATCACACACAAACATATTTTTCTTGGTCTTTGTTGGTGAAGGTACAATTGATTACGCTTCCACCTCTATGGACAAAGAGTTGACAAGCCGAATCGAAGAGAGTACCTAGGGCTAACCCTTCATGAGCTATCTCTACATGATAAGGTGACTTCCTTCTACTTGAGGACTCATGCTATAATCTTCATGAATTGGCTACTCTTTGAGTGTTGCTTCGCTTTTGTTGTGAGCTTTGTAGGCTTCATGGAAGGTGAAGGAACATTGAAGAGTTGCCACATCAAACTTCTCAAGGACGACTATATGGTGAACCCCAGGATCAAGAAGGTCTCTCGACATCATCTTCTTAGGATGAGCATGAAGAGTCGAGGACGACTCTTTTTGAAGGGGGGGAGCTGATGCAGCCCGTCCTGCGGACGCTACTACATCCATAACGCCAAGTCCCCAAGTCAACCAAGAAGATGGACCAGGAGCAGCCAGCTCCAGAACGAGAGTCTCCGCCGTCATCGCCCCGGAGAGCCCGCCCGGAACCAGCCGGAGTGTCCGGCGCAGCCAGAGTGTCCGGCGCGACTCGGCCGGAGTGTCCGGCCTGCCCAGCCCCAACCTGGCGTGGACATTCAGAAGGCCAGTTTCTACACTACCCGGACACTACCCGGAGTGTCCGGTCAGCCCGGACTGTCCGGCCCAAGTGATGGGCCTGCGAGCCAACAGCTGGGCCCTTGGCCCATGTACCCCTCTATTTCGCACCAAACCCTAGTTTTATGCCCAAACTACCCCTGAACTTGTTGCTGGCCGATAAATAGAGCCCCCACCCCCCCCTCATGTATCCCTTAGGCATAGATGATAGACTAAAGAAAACCCCTTTGTGGAATCTCTAGTTTTTCCTCATCCCCTTCTACCAAAGGGGATCGACTATCGTCACCACCTCGTTGGAGTTTGCAATCGCGCCTCCCTCATTGTACAAGGCCTTGGCATCGGTGTCCCTTTGCCAAGACGTCAAGACCCTCTCCAAGGTGTTCTTCCCTCTCCGCTTGGATTGACGGTGAGGACGTTGACCGATCTTTCCTTAGGAGGATTCTATCGGACGCGGTGGCCACCGGTGAGAGCAATCGGCCTTGCATCATGTTTGTTTTGCGTGTGTTCATCGTGTTCTTCGCGAGGTGTGCGTCCGCTTCCGCTACCTTCTCCCTTTCCCCTCGCTTTCCCATCGATTTGACCACGAGATCCGTGAAGATCGGGCCACCCTAGAGGTTTGCCCTCATCAGACGGTCTGAACACCGCTTCGGAGACAGACCAGAGTCTCCGGTCCGACCGGAGTTTCCGGCCCATGACACCGGAGATGTCACGCATGTTAAGGCCTTTGGGCCTTTGGCCTATGTAATCCCCCTTTTATTCCTATAGTTACCCTTGAACTTGTGGCTAGCCTATATATAGTGCCCCCGCACCTTCATGTTACCCTAGGCATAGATGATAGACTAAAGACACTCCCTTTGTGGAATCTCTAGTTTGGCCCCCATCCCCTTACCCAAGGGGACCGACTGTCATCACCACCTCGTTGGAGTTCGCATCGCGCCTCCCTCATTGTACAAGGCCTACGTTTGCGAGTATGTGAGCGTAGTTGTCAAGACCCTCTCCAAGGAGTTCTTCCCTCTCCGCTTGGGATCGAGGGAGCATGTTAACCGATCTTTCCTTGCGAGGATTCTATCAGACCGGTGGCCACCGGCGGAGCAATCGGCCTTGTATCGTGTGAGTTTTGCGTGTGTTCATCGTGTTCTTCACGAGGTGTGAGTTCGCTTCCTCTACCTTCTCCCTTTCCCCCTCGCTTTCCCATCGATTTGACCACTAGATCCATGAAGATCGGGCCACCCAGGAGGTTAGCCCTCAACATTTGGTATCAACAGCTTTTGGTTGCCACGGATTTCTCATCGATTTGGTCTTTTCCCCATAAATTCGAAAATTTCACCAAAAACAGCCCCAATTCATGTTTTGGATCGATCTATGATTTGAGTGAGTTTTGGTAGGTTTTGATCTGTGGATTACTTGCTAACTTGTTGATCTACGTTCCCCTGTGTTTCCATAGCCTAATTCCTTGATTTCCCACATCAATTTGAGGTTTTGTTTCGAGTTTTTCTGCCCAAAATGTGCCTCGGATGTGTTCTTGAAGTCCTGGAATCGACCGGACCGGAGTCTCCGGCCCAGGACCAGAGTTTCCGGAGTTAGTGACTCCAGACAGGAGTCTACGGACCCAGCATACCGTAGTCTCCGCCCCCCGGCAGACAGCAAATCAGTTTCACACGGTTTTGAGCATAACTTTTGCATTCGAATTCCGATTTTGGTGTTCTTTAGCTCGTTTCAAAGAGGAGAAGGAGCTCTACATTAGTATCGAAGTGGTTCATGCTATATACTCCATCCAAATTACGTGAGAAAGACGGAATCCACCAATAAAGGATAAAGATCGGTGATGAAAGGTATAAAACATTCCGCGACTTCTCCCCACTTGCATACTTTGTGAGCTACACTATCTTTGATATCAACAAACACCTATTGAGACTAGTTCCTCCTATGATTGATTAGGCTATGCACATTTATACCTTGTAGAATTCCGAGCAAAAGTTATGAGCGCGCTATATCATATTGTTATCTTGTATAGTTGTTGGCACAAGGAAGGGGCGAGTGAAAAGAAAAGAAAAAAGAGAAAACAATAGAAAAAGGAAAATAAAAGGAGAAAAATAAACAAACAAACAAGTGCCTCATAGAATAGGAAGCGCAAGCTCGATGAACATAAAATATGTGGTAGTTATTGTGCATATCTTGTAGCCCACCAATTTTTTGCAATCGAACTAGCGTCTCTCCTTAGACTTGTGTGGCACGATCTTATAGTCTTTGCTAGGTAATCATTTGGTTCTTAGCTCACCTTCTCCATCGCACAAGTCCCATTTATCCCACCATGTCTGTTTCCTTGTACATAATTCCTAATCTTGTGGATTGACCTGTTTGCTTTGTGATCATCGTGGTTCTTTACTTGCCATTACAACATCTTGAGTTCGGATTGTTCTTTGACATGCCACATTTCATACCCATCCACCATAAGCTCTCTATGTGTGGTTTTTAGTAGTTAGTTAGTGTAACACCCTCGAATCGGCCCTATGCAAGTTTTAGCCCTTTCCCTTCCGCCAAACCCGCATAGAAACGATTCAAGGACGTCCACCAGGCACTTTCGTGCGGGTGGAAAACAAAGTAATACCATTACACATCAGTCCTCGATGGGACCCACAGAACAGATATATATACAACAGCGACTCAGCGAGTCAAGCATATAGATATACAAATACGAAGATCCAAATCACCTTGAAAACGATACAGCGTCCGAGTACGGACAAGATGCAAATCGGGCTAAGAGCCCTGAAGAATAACCAATGGCGTCCATAACCCCTGCCCAGGCCAAGTCGGAAGGGTAACCCTGCTAACGACGTCGATCTCAAACCTGCTAAAACAAAAGGGGTGCCGACAAAGGGCAAAGGAAAAAGAGGAGCGTCAGTACTGAGGCCAGTACATGGCGAGGCTAGAATTTGGCGGCTCTCGCCTACATAGGTATGGTGGACTGAAGCGGCAGCGCAGCGGCACTAAACAACCTATAGAGACTCTGCAACACTGGTGGCTATTAGAGGGTAAGAAAGACCTATTCGGATCCTACCTGATACTAGCACCAACATACCCATCCTGGTATTTCCCCCTCGAGACCAAACGAGGAAGTCGGACCAAGGAACTCACACAGTTGGCAGTTTTACTCATTCCATTATAGTTAAGCACTTACTAGTCAGATATAGATTTCATGAGTCATCCTGATAGCATAAGTAGTGGGCAGTTTTAATCACCATTCCGTTGTAGTTGGAACATTTACTAGTCAGATGTATTTGTCCTGAGGAATTCCAAAACCCAACAGTTGTTGACACTTTTATCACATTCCATTGGAGTTGCAATACTTACTAGGCAGGTATAGTATTACACAGATCACCACAGATCCACCACTTGTTGGCATTTTATTATCCATTCCATTGTAGTGAAGCTGAATTACTAGTCACATATTAAGTCAGATTTATAGTACTACGTTAGTTATGCTTGTCTGTGATCGAGATACTGTGCTCCAAGGCGTCCATAACCGCGGACACGGCTTTCAGAAAGTTTTACCCTGCAGGGGTGCACAAATAGCAACACACACTCGGTCAACCTCAGAAAAACCAACTCAAAACCCAACGAGGCTTTCACGACAAAGCAATCACAGGATTCATAAATATTTCAGGGGGCCACCCCACTAAGCTACCTGCGACGAAGTTGGCCGGCTCCGAGACGGATCCAGGGTTTGTGTGGACGGCTGTAAACGACTGGGAACCCGAAAGTGTGACTGGGCTTGTCGATACAGCGAAAACGTGTCACGATCCTAAACAGTACAGGTGCTCCACGCACAATCGTAAATAAAGCAGTAAAGCATGGCATAAGTATAGGATAGTAATAAAGCCCCAAACTACTTTGTGGCCCCAAGAAATAGAAATGAATCAAGCTCTGGCTCAGGGGGGTCCATAAGGCCTCCCGGATGTGGATAGTGCGAAAAATCAATGAACAGGTATCAAGTACCCGGGGTCCTACGGGACACAAGTGAGCGTGGAAGAACCAAATAACATCTATTGCCCACCGATGCCTCTGCATTAGTTATATCTACCATTTTAATTGTTGTATTTAAAGTCGTGATCATCTCCACCATAAACATCTGTCAACATTCCAACAACTGTGGTATTTGACAACACAAGATCGCACCTGAGCAAGCAACTATGACTCGCAAGGCCAACTATCTACCAAAGAACGGGTAATAGGAGGTGTCCCAGACAATAAAGAGGCTGCACGGGATATATCTGGTACGGAACACTAAAGCATCGAGACACAGATAGCAATAGATCAACGGGAGGAAATAAAGACTATAAATGCAAAATAGGTAGAAGGGGGAGAGATACTCGCCTGGGAAACACTGCTGAAGAATCATATCCGGAGAACTTGTCGATACTCGCATCAACTCATCGGCCTAATCCGCGAAGAAGCAAACACTAGAAGAAACACCGAATGCAATATTTAATACTACGGCAGAAGATCCGGCATGATTATGATATGATGCATGGCATGACACAGATGCGGTGCAATTAGACAATATTTAGCGGAACCAGGGTCCCGACAATTAATTATTAGGTTCAAGTTATTTAGGTACCCCGCAAATTTAAATGTTGTCTTAACAAGGCAAAACATGGCATCAGTTCGCTACACAAATTTAAATGAGACCAATACAAGACTAGAAAAGCCCGCATATGGTCTTCATATTTAATTGTTAGATCAATTGGCTAATTAACCCGAACCCATATGATACGCTATACACATAAATGGTTTTAACACATACATGATATACAAGGCATTTTATAAAAAAAATAAAGATTGAGTCAAGATCTCACGATTCGGATGAAAGTCAGAGAGGGTCCTCAGAACTTTGTTGAAGTAGTAGAAGCAGTTGAATGGATGAAGTGGTTGAGTTAGCCAACACCAGGAAGAAGACCTCGTCGGAGGGATGGTGTCGTCCTGTCGGATGACGGGTCTTGGTGCGACATGACGTAGTAGTGCCAAATTTATAGGAATATAAGGCGGAACGGTGACGAAAAACCGCGGTCACACTCTCATAGGAATTTACGCAAACACTTGGCGGACGAGATGCGAACAGACAGAGAGCATGTAGCTGGGGTACATGCTGCTATCGGCTGAACAATGTGAAATAGATGTAGAGGAAACTGCAGGCTAAAGCTGGGTTGCAGTGCTCGTCGTCGATGCTGTAGAAGACCAGGCGTTAGGTCATGTGCTGCCTGCGTGCCAAGGAGAGTTGTCGGCTGCAGAGGCACATGCGCGTTGCTACTCTACTGTAGTGCTGCAGCATGCGGGGAGGGTCCAACTGGTGGTCGTCGCTAGCCCTTCAACGAGTGGAGGCCATGGCCGCAAAGGTGCGGGCACGCATGGGAGAAGGCCGGTGACTGGGCTGTGGTGGCGATCGAAATCCCCAGATTTAAGTGGAGCAGGTCATTGGCGATGGAAACGAGGCTGCAAAGTGCTGTCGGCATGCCAGAAAAATTCAAAGAGCACGGGCAAGCAAGGACTACAAGAGTGCATGGTGATGTGCAGCGATTTGAGTGGGCGGCGGCGGCAGGCTGCTGCTGCAGCTGAATTCTTCTTGATCGAATATGCAAAACGGGTGGTGGCATGTGGAGGCATAAGAATAACAAGAAGAGATGGTGGCATGTTGGGGATCTGGTGGAGTTGAGAGCACTCAATTTGGAATTGCTACTTAATCTACACGGGAGCCAAATTGACTAGACGGTCAGCTGCTGGAGAAAAAAATGAATAACAACCATTCATCGATGAGAACTGAAGGCAGAGGAAGAGAAAAGGGAGCATGCCCGGCGGCCGAAGGTTTGGAGTAAAGGGGAATTTCTAGATCTCTAACTCAGATGTGGGACTAGGGTTTGGGTGGAAGAAAAAGGTAGGTTGAGTATTTTGGGCCAAAACTTTAGACGGTCTTTTGCCTATTTTATTAGTAAAATAAGAAAAAACTCTTTTGTAGTCTTATAACGACCGGAAATATTATTTTGTTTAATTTTAAATTTAGAAAAAAGATGGCTTTATGTATATCAAACCGTACGAATAATTTAGTAAACAAAGTATGGTGTTCAATAAAAATAATTTTTATGCTCAGAAAAATGCAAGAAAAATTTGCATGATCTAATGATGATGCACAAAATAGAAACAACAGACGATTTTCTAGTAGTGGTTTTATCGGGGTGCTACAATTCGACACCACTAACAAGGGATCTCGCCCTCGAGATCCGCCTCATGGTACTGGGAAGAAGGTCCGCGATCTAAATCTTCTTGCTTCGTGTAGGTCCTCGCGACACCACTAACAAGAGGTCGTTGTCCGTGATCGTCGAGAGAATACTCCAGGAACAAAGGGCGAAGGTAGAGGTATCAACAATAAAGCCACCTCTAGCTTCCGTGGACGGAGTAAAATTGCTAGATCCACCGATTCAATATACAAAAGCGAATGATGAAAAGTAGTGGTATGGTCGCGACTCCATCCCGCACTCATATCATTACTCCGTACATGAATAGCAGAATTAAGCAACCAACTCTCGGAGTTGGACTGAAGATCTCGACAGCGAGGTTCAGAAACAAGGAGTGATGCAGACTCTGCATCGGATCTGGCGTAGCTGATGATGACGTTGTCTCGGAAACTCCGGAAGGCACAAGAAGGGACAAAGAGGAGTCCATCAGATGAAGGATTACTCGGAGAGCACGAAGACCAGATGTAGAAAGCAGCGTTACCAAAGGAGGAAGCGAAACCCTGAATGTACGACGGAAAACCCAACCACGAGAAATCCTGGACTCAAAGAAAAGATAAGAGAGCAGATTCAAAACATGCAGAGGTAAGAGGAGAACAGCAGAGGGGTAATGTTGAGGGCAAACCTCTAGGGTGGCCCGATCTTTCACGATTCCCTTTCAAATCGAGGGTAGAGTGCGGGGAAGGGAGGGAAGGATGAACACGACGAACACACACACGAAGAACGCGATGAAGACACACACGAAGAACGCGATGAAGACACACACGCAAAACCACGATAAACACCAATAGCTCACGCCGGCGGTGACCGGTCCGGCGCAATCCCTAGGATCGGCGTCGGGTGGAGGACTCTCTCTCGAACTGGCACGGCGAGATGGGAGACTCGGTGAGATCTTGACGTCTAGGCAAAGGGACATCGATGCCTAGGCCTTGTACAACGCGGAGGCACGATGCAAACTCCAACGAGGTTTGGGTATATTGGTGCTCCTTAGTCAAGGAGCATGAGGCAAGAATTAGATAGATCCACAAAGGGGTTTCCACTAATTCCAATATCATGCCTAGGGTTTATAATGGAGGTGTTGGACTATATATAGGCCAGCCACATAGTTAGGGGTACTTTAGGAATAAAGGACAAGTTCTGGATGGACTAAGGGGTACATGGGTCGAAGGCCCAAAGGCCTTTTACATGCTTGGCGACGGTCGGTCCGGAGACTCCGGTGTGGTGGTCTGGAGACTCCGGTCTAGACTGGAGACTCCGGTCGGTCTCCGGACCAGCCTCCGGAGGGGCAGACAGATTGACCCAGCGCTTGGTCCTGGAGGCAGACCAGAGGTGGGTCCAGAGACTCCGGTGTCTTCAGGCCGGAGACTTTGGCAGGCCAGAGAGTCTGGTGTGCGCAGACCGGAGACTCGGTCTGAGCAGCTCCAGCAGCGTTTGCTTCACGTTCTGCTCCTTGTCCACCATCCTTGGGTGCTTGGTGATGTGTTGAGGCTTCGTACCTGATGATGCATAGGGTAGTTGTATGAAGTAGCATACCATCCAAGGAGGTATCGAATTGGCACGAGGAGAGGAACGAGTTCACCTTAGCTTGTAGGAGTTTGGCTCGGGCACGAGTCATGGATCCACTTGGGGGACTTGTTGGTGTAGATGTATAAGCGTCTGTAGGACGGGCTGCATCAGCTCCCCCCCTTGGGAAAGAGTCGTCCTCGACTCTTCATGGTTATCATCGTGATAATCTCCATGGTAGGGTGAGAGGTCCTTGACATTGAATGTATTGCTTGCAAGGTACTTGGAGGTTGGTATGTCGATGATGTAGGCATTGTTGTTGATTCGTTTGAGGACCTTGAAGGGACCATCTCCTCTTGGCTTGAGCTTGGAGTCACGTTCCTTGGGGACGCGGTCTTTGCTTAGGTGTATCCACACAAGGTCACCTTCCTCAAATATCATCTCCTTCTTGTCCTTATTTAACCTTGAAGATTGGCGAAGGACTTGTTGTTCGATAGTAGCTCTTGTTTCTTCATGAAGCTTCTTCATAGCTTGTGCGCGCTTCTCGACGTCCATGTTCGTTCGCTCATGTAGAGGTAGTGGTAGGATGTCGATCACGGTGAGGGGCTTGAAACCATAGACGATCATGAATGGACTCATCTTGGTTGTTGAGTGCTTGGCGCAGTTGTAGGCAAACTCAGCGTGTGGGATGCATTCCTCCCCATCCTTCAAGTTTTTCTTGATCAACACACGAAGTAGAGTTCCGAGGCTTCGGTTGACAACTTCGGTTTGGCCATCAGTTTGAGGATGTGATGCGGATGAGAATAGGAGCTTAACGCAGAGCTTGGCCATGAGGGTCTTCCATAAGTAGCTCATGAATTTGACGTCGCGGTCGGAGCCGATTGTCCTTGGAAGACCGTGAAGACGGACGATTTCCCTGAAAAACAGATTTGCAACATGTGAAGCAAATATAGAAATCATGACCATGCTTAGATCTAGGCAATCCTAACACGAAATCCATGCTAATGTCGGACCAAGGTGTATGAGGAATATGCAATGACATATAAAGACCATAGGGATTAGCTTGCGACTTCGCTTCAACGCATGTGGTGCATCGTTGAACGTAGCGCTCCATGTCACGCTCATCTTGGGCCAAAAGTAGTGGTTGGAGAGCATGTCCAATGTCTTGTCGCGCCCAAAGTGACCCATAAGGCCTCCCCCATGAGATTCTTGGAGAAGCAAAAGTTGAAGTGACGACTTCGGGATGCATAGCTTGTTTTGTTTAAATAGAAAGCCCTTATGCAAATAGAAATCATCAACTCCTTTGTCATTGGAGCACTTTGTGAAAATTGGTTCAAAGAACGGATCGAAAGCGTATAAATTTTTTATTTCCTCAAGACCCAACACGTTGATTTCAAGTCTCGTAAGAAGGCTTGTATGTTTGCGGGACAATGTGTCCGCAACTACATTATCTTTGCCCTTCTTATACTTGACAATGTAAGGAAAAGACTCCATGAACTCAACCCACTTAGCGTGTCTCTTGCTCAAGTTAGCTTGGCCTTTGAGATATTTCAACGACTCGTGGTCGGAATGTATGATAAATTCCTTAGGCCAAAGGTAGTGTTGCCAAATTTGAAGGACACGAACTAAGGCAAAAAGCTCTTTGTCATAAATCGGATAGTTAAGGCAAGCACCATCAAGTTTCTCGCTATGGTGGGCGATAGGACGTACGTCTTGCATAAGGACTCCACCAATGCCAATACCACTAGCATCACACTCTATCTCAAAAGTTTTTGTGAAATCCGATAACGCAAGGAGAGGTGCTTCGGTGAGCCTCTTTTTGAGTTCATCAAAAGCTTTTTGTTGTGCTTTGCCCCACACGAAGGTGACATTCTTTTTGGTCAATTCATTAAGGGGACAAGCAATGGTCGAAAAGTCTTTCACAAAGCGACGATAGAAACCGGCCAACCCATGAAAACTTCGGAGTTCACTCACATTTGTTGGGATGGGCCAATCTTGTATGTCCTTTACCTTGGAAACATCAACTTCAATTCCCTTCGAAGAAACGACAAATCCAAGAAAAATCAACTTGTCTTTAGCAAAAGTGCACTTGGGAAGATTAGCATAAAGCTTTTCATGTCGAAGGATTTGCAAAACTTCCTTCACATGTGTTATGTGGTCCTCAAGTGATTTGCTCTAAACAAGAATATCATCGAAATAGACAACAACACCTTTTCCAAGACAGAACGCAAGATATGATTCATTAGGCGCATGAAGGTTGATGGGGCATTAGACAAACTAAAGGGCATAACAAACCATTCATAGAGACCAAGTTTGGTCTTGAAGGCGGTTTTCCACTCATCACCTTCAGCCATGCGTATTTGATGGTAACCACTACAAAGATCAATTTTCGAAAAAAGTGGCTCCACACAACTCATCAAGCATGTCATCGAGACTTGGTATGGGATGTCGATAACGCACGGTGATAGCATTGATTGGACGGCAGTCCATGCATAACCGTAACGTATCATCCATCTTTGGAACAAGAATCATGGGTACAGCACTTGGACTAGTGCTAACTTGGATCAAACCTTTGGAGACAAGTTGGTTGATTTGACGTTCGATCTCCTTCGTCTCCTCCGGGTTCGTGCGGTAAGCAGCGCGGTTGGGAAGTGGTGCACCGGGGATGAGGTCAATGCGATGTTCTATGCCGTGAAGAGGAGGTAGTCCATGTGGAAGCTCCTCGAGAAACACATCCTTGAATTCCTGCAAAACACTCATCAAAGATGGAGGAACACTGGTTAATTTGTTAGTTCCTTGCGCTAGTCCCTTGGAAAGGAGGACATAGTGCAAGATGGATGGGTTGTTCTGAACATCTCTCATCTCACTTTTGGTGGCAAGGAGAACACTCTTAGTTTTTCCACTCGAATTTGGCTTGTGGCTCTCACTCACTATGAGGTGGTTCTCTCTCTCACCGCTCTTCTCACAAGTAGGTGTTGTGCTTTGCGCCCTCGCTAAAGCCTTTGCATTGTCCGCAATTATTTGGCTAGGAGTCATCGGTTGCAAAACACATGTTTTGTTGAGCCATTTGAAGGTGTATATATTGGTGCGACCATCATGTTGAGCAGCCTTGTCAAATTGCCATGGTCGACCAAGAAGCATGTGGCAAACTGTCATAGGAACCACATCACACTCCACCGTATCTTTGTAAGGACCAATGGCGAAGGAGACCGATACGGTATGCTTGATCTTCGCGGACCCTTGGTCACTTAGCCATTGCACGTGGTAGGGGTGCTTGTGTGGATGGAGGGTGAGGTTGAGCTTCTCACACAACTCGGTGCTAGCAAGGTTGTGGCAATTCCCTCCGTCAATGATCACCTTGATAGATTTGCCATTGATGTCGGCTCGTGTTTGGAAGATATTGGAGCGTTGGTCTTCATGCTCTTGTGCTTGAGTGGTCAACATCCTTGTGACGACAAGCGATAGACTTGCGTCATGTTCACACAAGAGGAGTTCTTGATCATCTTCCACTCGTTGTCTTGCCATTGCTTCCTTGACACGGGCATCAAACTCATCTTCACTCAAGTACTCTTCATCACCATTGTCATGGATGAACAAGACTTTCTTGTTTCCACATTCGGCCGACTTGTGTCCTTTACCTCCACACGTGTAGCATTCACCGTTGAAAGGTGTATCACTTTTTGCTTGCTTGCCACTTGGGGTCAGTTTTCCTTGAGGAAGTGTGGGCTTGAAGGAAGGCTTGGAGGTACTTGAGGAGCTACCATTGAAAGTTGTTGGTGTAGCGGTGGAAGCTTGCTTGTAGGTGAAGTACGTCTTGGGGTTGTTGTACTTGATATCCTCTTGCACTTGACGTTCAGCCTTTGTTGCGATGTGCACAAGCTCAACCATGTTGTTGTAGGTTTGGAACTCGACGATGCGCTTGATTGGGTGATTCAAGCCAATAAGGAAACGTGCCATTGTTTGCTCCATGCGCTCATCAATGTTGGCGCGAATCAAGTTGAGTTCCATTTCCTTGAAGTACTCTTCCACGGTCTTTGTCCCTTGACGAAGAGCTTGAAGGTTGTTGAAGAGGTCACGTGTGTAATGCACGGGGACAAACCGGGATCTCATGTGAGCCTTCATGTCATGCCAAGTTGTGATTGGCGGTTCTTGTCTTGCATCACGAGCAACTTGAACTTGTTCCCACCAAAGGTTGGCGTAATCATCAAACTCTAGCGAAGCCATGGCGACCATCTTCTCGTTGCTATAGTTGTGCATGTGGAAGATCTTGTCAACTTTGAGTGCCCACGAGAGGTATTCTTTGGGGTCATTGGATCCGGTGAACTTGGGCATTGTGAACTTGAGCTTGCCAAAAGTTTCTTCATCGTTGCGGTCATTGCGACGAGCTTGGTGACCTTGTTGATGATCTTGTAGTTGGGGAGGTGGAACTTGATTCTCGCGTCCTTGTTGCGGAGCTTGCTCTTGGTATTGTTGTTGAGGGGGAGCTTGCTCTTGCTCTTGGCGCGGTTGTTGACAAAGAGGAGGCTCGTTCCTTGGTTGGTGATGTTGGTTAGGCACATCCGCGCCAAGAGCAAGAGCAAGCTCCCCCTCAAGGAACAATATCAAGACCAAGTTCCGCAAGAAGGTCACGAGAACCAAGGTCCACCTCCCCAACTACAAGATCATCAACAAGGTCACCAAGCTCGTCGCAATGACCGCAACGATGAAGAAACTTCTGGCAAGCTCAAGTTCAAGATGCCCAAGTTCACCGGATCCAATGACCCCGAAGAATACCTCTCGTGGGCACTCAAAGTCGACAAGATCTTCCGCATGCACAACTATAGCAACGAAAAGATGGTCGCCATGGCTTCGCTTGAGTTTCATGATTTCGCCAACCTTTGGTGGGAACAAGTTCAAGTTGCTCGTGATGCAAGACAAGAACCGCCAATCACAACTTGGCATGACATGAAGGCTCACATGAGATCCCGGTTCGTCCCCGCGGACTACACGCGTGACCTCTTCAACAACCTTCAAGCGCTTCGTCAAGGGACAAAGACCGTGGAAGATTACTTCAAGGAAATGGAACTCAACTTGATTCGCGCCAACATTGATGAACGCATGGAGCAAACAATGGCACGTTTCCTTATTGGCTTGAATCACCCAATCAAGCGCATCGTCGAGTTCCAAACATTCCACACCATGGTTGAGCTTGTGCACCTCGCAACAAAGGCGGAACGTCAAGTGCAAGAGGATATGAAGTACAACAAGCCCAAGACGTACTTCACCTACAAGCAAGCTTCAACCGTTACACCAACAACTTTCAATGGAAGCTCTCAAGTACCTCCAAGCCTTCCTTCAAGCCCACACTTCCTCAAGGAAAACTGCCCCCAAGTGGCAAGCAAGCAAAGAGTGATACACCTTTCAACGGTGAATGCTACAAGTGTGGAGGTAAAGGACACAAGTCGGCCGAATGTGGAAACAAGAAAGTCTTGTTCATCCATGACAATGGTGATGAAGAGTACTTGAGTGAATATGAGTTTGATGCCCGTGTCAAGGAAGCAATGGCAAGGCAACGAGTGGAAGATGATCAACAACTCCTCACGTGTGAACGTGACGCAAGTCCATCGCTTGTCGTCACAAGGATCTTGACCACTCAAGCACAACAGCATGAAGACCAACGCTCCAATATCTTCCAAACACGAGCCGGCATCAATGGCAAATCTATCAATGTGATCATTGATGGAGGGTTTTGTTACAACCTTGCTAGCACCAAGTTGTGTGAGAAGCTCAACCTCACCCTACATCCACACAAGAACCCCTACCACGTGCAATGGCTAAGTGACCAAGGGTCCGTGAAGATTAAGCATACCATATCGGTCTCCTTCGCCACTGGTCCTTACAAAGATACGGTGGAGTGTGATGTGGTTCCTATGACAGTTTGCCACATGCTTCTTGGTCGACCATGGCAATTTGACAAGGCTGCTCAACATGATGGTCGCACCAATATATACACCTTCAAATGGCTCAACAAAACATGTGTTTTGCAACCGATGACTCCTAGCCAAATAATTGCGGATAATGCAAAGGCTTTAGCGAGGGCGCAAAGCACAACACCTACTTGTGAGAAGAGCGGTGAGAGAGAGAACCACCTCATAGTGAGTGAGAGCCACAAGCCAAATTCGAGTGGAAAAACTAAGAGTGTTCTCCTTGCCACCAAAAGTGAGATGAGAGATGTTCGGAACAACCCATCCATCTTGCACTATGTCCTCCTTTGCAAGGGACTAGCGCAAGGAACTAACGAATTAACCAATGTTCCTCCATCTTTGATGAGTGTTTTGCAGGAATTCAAGGATGTGTTCCCCGAAGAGCTTCCACATGGACCTCATCCCCGGTGCCCTACTTCCCAACCGCATCGCTTACCGCACGAACCCGGAGGAGACAAAGGAGATCAAACATCAAATCAACCAACTCGTCTCCAAAGGTTTGATCCAAGTTAGCACTAGTCCAAGTGCCGTACCCGTGATTCTTGTTCCAAAGACGGATGATACGTTACGGTTATGCATGGACTGCCGTCCAATCAATGCTATCACCGTGTGTTATCGACATCCCATACCACGTCTCGATGACATGCTTGATGAGTTGTGTGGAGCCACTATTTTTTCGAAAATTGATCTTCGTAGTGGTTACCATCAAATACGCATGGCTGAAGGTGATGAGTGGAAAACCGCCTTCAAGACCAAACTTGGTCTCTATGAATGGTTCGTTATGCCCTTTTGTTTATCAAATGCCCCATCCACCTTCATGCGCCTTATGAATCACATCTTGCGTTCTCTCATTGGAAAAAGTGTTGTTGTCTATTTCGATGATATTCTTGTTTATAGCAAATCACTTGAGGACCATATAACACATGTCAAGGAAGTTTTGCAAATCCTTCGACATGAAAAGCTTTATGCTAATCTTCCCAAGTGCACTTTTGCTAAAGACAAGTTGATTATTCTTGGATTTGTTGTTTCTTCGAAGGGAATTGAAGTTGATGTTTCCAAGGTAAAGGACATACGAGATTGGCCCATCCCAACAAATGTAAGTGAACTACGAAGTTTTCATGGGTTGGCTGGTTTCTATCGTCGCTTTGTGAAAGACTTTTCAACCATTGCCTGCCCCCTTAATGAACTGACCAAAAAGAATGTCACCTTCGTGTGGGGCAAAGCACAACAAAAAGCTTTTGATGAACTTAAAAAGAGGCTCACCGAAGCACCTCTTCTTGCTTTACCGGATTTCACAAAAACTTTTGAGATAGAGTGTGATGCTAGTGGTATTGGCATTGGAGGAGTCCTTATGCAAAACGGACGTCCTATAGCCTACCATAGCGAGAAACTCGATGGTGCTCGCCTTAATTATCCAATTTATGACAAAGAGCTTTTTGCGTTAGTTCGTGTCCTTCAAGTTTGGCAACACTACCTTTGGCCCACGGAATTTATCATACATTCCGACCACGAGTCGTTGAAATATCTCAAAGGCCAAGACAACTTGAGCAAGAGACACGCTAAGTGGGTTGAGTTCATGGAGTCTTTTCCGTACATTGTCAAGTATAAGAAGGGCAAAGATAATGTAGTTGCGGACACGTTGTCTCACAAACATACAAGCCTTCTTACGATACTTGAAATCAACGTGTTGGGTCTTGAGGAAATAAAATCTTTGTATGCTTCCGACCCGTTCTTTGAACCAATTTTCACAAAGTGCCCCAATGACAAAGGAGATGATGATTTCTATTTGCATAAGGGCTTTCTATTTAAACAAAACAAGCTATGCATTCTGAAGTCGTCGCTTCAACTTTTGCTTCTCCAAGAATCTCATGGTGGAGGCCTTATGGGTCACTTTGGCCGTGACAAGACATTGGACATGCTCTCGAATCACTACTTTTGGCCCAAGATGAAGCGTGACGTGGAGCGCTACGTTCAACGATGCACGGCAGGTGTTCAAGCTAAGTCGCAAGCTAACCCTTATGGTCTTTATATGCCATTGCCTATTCCTCATACCCCTTGGTCCGACATTAGCATGGACTTCGTGTTAGGATTGCCTAGATCTAAGCATGGTCATGATTCTATATTTGTTGTTGTGGACCGTTTTTCAAAACTGGCACACTTCATACCGTGCCATAAGATCGACGATGCTTCACATGTTGCAAATCTGTTTTTCCGGGAAATTGTCCGTCTTCACGGTGTGCCAAGGACAATCGTCTCCGACCGCGACGTCAAATTCATGAGCTACTTGTGGAAGACCTTCATGGCCAAGCTCGGCGTCAAGCTCCTCTTTTCATCCGCATCACATCCTCAAACTGATGGCCAAACCGAAGTTTTCAACCGAAGCCTCGGAACTCTCCTTCGTGTGTTGATCAAGAAAAACCTGAAGGATTGGGAGGAATGCATTCCACACGCCGAGTTCGCCTACAATCGAGCCAAGCACTCAACAACCAAGATGAGTCCATTCAAGATCGTCTATGGTTTCGAGCCCCTCACCGCGCTCGATAAACTATCGCTACCTCTCCATGAGCGCACAAACATGGATGTCGAGAAGCGCGCACAAGCTATGAAGAAACTTCATGAAGAAACAAGAGCTACTATCAAACAACAAGTCCTTCGCCAAACTTCAAGGTTAAACAAGGACAAGAAGGAGATGATCTTTGAAGAAGGTGACCTTGTGTGGATACACCTAAGCAAGGACCGCTTCCCCAAGGAACGTGACTCCAAGCTCAAGCCAAGAGGAGATGGTCCCTTCAAGGTCCTCAAACGAATCAACAACAACGCCTACATCATCGACATACCGACCTCCAAGTACCTTGCAAGCAATACATTCAATGTCAAGGATCTCTCACCCTACCATGGAGATGTTCAAGATGATATCCATGAAGAGTCGAGGATGACTCTTTCCCAAGGGGGGTGGCTGATGTAGCTCGTCCTACAGACGCTCCTACATCTACACCTACAAGTCCCCCAAGTGGACCCATGACTCGTGCTCGAGCCAAACTCCTACAAGCTAAGGTGAACTTGCTCCTTTCCTCCTGCCAATTTGATACCTCCTTGGATGGTGTGCTACTTCATGCATCTACACTATGTATCATCAGGTACGAAGGTTCGACACAACACCAAGTACCCAAGGATGGAGAACAAGGAGCAGAACGTGAAGCAAACGCCGCTGGAGCTGCTCAGACCGGAGTCTTCGGTCTGCGCACACCAGAGTTTCTGGCCTGCCAAAGTCTCCGGCCTGGAGACACCGAAGACTCCGGCCCTCTCTCCGGTCTGACCCCCTGCACCAGGCCCTGGGACAGTCTGAAGACCCCTTTGGAGGCTGGTCCGGAGACTACACCGGATTCTCCGGTCTAGACCGGAGTCTCCGGTCCGACCGTCGCCAGGCATGAAAAGGCCTTTGGGCCTTCGGCCCATGTACCCCTTAGTCCGTCCAGAACTTGTCTTTTATTCCTAAAGTACCCCTGTTTAAGTGGCTGGCCTATATATACACCCCCACCTCCATTGTAAACCCTAGGGATGATATTGGAATTAGTGGAAACCCCTTTGTGGATCTATCTAATTCTTGCCTCATGCTCCTTGACTAAGGAGCACCAATATCCCCAAACCTCGTTGGAGTTTGCATCGTGCCTCCGCGTTGTACAAGGCCTAGGCATCGGTGTCCCTTTGCCTAGACATCAAGATCTCACCGAGTCTCCCATCTCGCTGTGCCGGTTCGAGAGAGAGTCCTCCGCCCGACGCCGATCCTAGGGATTGCGCCAGACCGGTCACCACCGGTGTGAGCTATTGGTGTTTATCGCGGGTTTGCGTGTGTGTGTTCATCGCATTCTTCGTGCGTGTGTTCGTCGTGTTCATCCTTCCCCTCCTTCCCCCGCACTCCACCCTCGATTTGAAAGGGAATCGTGAAAGATCGGGCCACCCTAGAGGTTTGCCCTCAACAGATGCCCTTGTTGCTTGAGTCGTAGGACTAGGTCTCCTTCGACGAAGGATCTTGGGCATAGCCTTCTGCTGTGGTAGTTGCGGAAGCTTTGCTGGTAGATCGTTGATCTTTCCGCTGCGATTTCTCGTGCCTCATCAAGAAGGTCGACGGAGTTTTCAAGTGCGAGAGTTGACTCCAGCTCGCCGTAGGTGACCACCCGTGGGGCTTTGTAGCATACTTCTGCGGGTAGCACCGCTTCAGCGCCGTGCACCATGAAGAACGGGGTGTATCCCGTGGCGAAGTTTTGAGTTGTGCGCAAGCTCTACAGTACGGATTGCAGCTCATCTGGCCAGCATCCGGCAGCTTGTTCCAGTGGCCGGAGGAGTCGTTTCTTGATTCCACCACAGACGAGGCCATTGGCCTTTTCCACTTGACCCTTGGTCTGTGGGTGAGGTACCGAGGCGTAGCTTATGTGGATTCCTAGGTTTTCGCAGAATTTCTGGAACTCCTTGGAGGTGAAGTTCGTCCCATTGTCCGTGATGATGCTATGTGGCACTCCGAAGCGGTAGACAATGGACTCGAAGAACTTAACGGCGTTGGCTCCTGATTGGTTTGTCACCGGCATGGCCTCGATCCACTTGGTGCACTTGTCGACTACGACCAAGAGGTATACGTAACCTCCTCGCGAGGATTTCGGGAGCTTGCCGACCATGTCGAGTCCGCATTGCGTGAAGGGCCAAGCCAATGGTATTGGCCGAAGTTCCGCGCCGGGTGCGTGCGGTTTGTCCACGAATCGCTGGCAAGCATTGCAGCGCTAGACGATGTCCTTGGCGTTGCGCATGGCCGTGGGCCAGTAGAATCCAGCTCGTAGAGCTTTGGCGATGAGGGCGCCACTGCCAGCATGGTGCCCGTAGGTCCCTTCATGGATGTTGAGGAGGGCGGCCCTTTCATCCCTGTTGGAGACGCACCGTTGGAATACTCTTGTGATGCTGCGCTTGTATAGTTCGTCGTTGATGATGGCGAATGCCTTGGACCGTCGTGTAATGTGTCACGCGTCAGTCGGGTCGTCAGGCAGCCTCTTGCTGAGAAGATATGTGATGTAGGGTTGAGTCCAAGATGGCTCAATCATCATGACGCCCATTGGTCCTTCGAGTCATGTGTCGAGTCCAGGTTGTCGAGTGCCATTGGCTCATTTGGTGGCATAGCCCCCGAGTCCGTTGACATGCTTGCTTTCTTCTCTGGAGCCTTTGGCTTGATGGAGCATTCGCAGATATGCTCGAGAAATACCCCAGGTGGTATGGGGGCGCAGGTGGAGCCAATATTCATGAGTGTGTCCGCCTCTTCGTTGCTTTTGCGGCCTACGTGCCATAGCTCACAGCCGTCGAAG
Source organism: Avena eriantha (assembly GCA_910589775.1). Taxonomy (NCBI): domain Eukaryota; kingdom Viridiplantae; phylum Streptophyta; class Magnoliopsida; order Poales; family Poaceae; genus Avena; species Avena eriantha. The sequence continues at coordinate 389,222,715 of OU342743.1, forward strand.
TCCCCTTCGAGTGTGTCGTAGAGGTCGCGATAGGAAATCATGTTGTCGCTCAGTGCGTCGAACTCATGCATTGTTTGGTTCACCACCAGTTTGGAGTCGCCATAGATGATGAGCCTCTTGGCGCCGCGGGCTTTCGCCATCCGCATCCCATGGATTAGGGCCTCGTACTCAGCTTCATTGTTGGAAGCCGTGAACTGCATTCGCAGAATGTATTTCAGCTTGTCTCCCTGGGGTGATGTTAGTATGACACCTGCGCCGACCCCATCCTTTTGTTTGGACCCATCAAAGTGCATTGTCCAGAGATAAGAAATATCTGGCTTTTTGGGGAGTTGGTTCTCTATCTAGTGCATGAGGAAATCAGGGAGGACTTGCGACTTGATCGCGCGCGCTTTTCGTATGTAATGTCTTGTGGAGACAGCTCGATTCCCCAAAGCGCGACTCGACCGGTGGCATCAGGGTTGTTCAGGATATGCCCGAGCGGGGCGTCATTGACCACCACAATTGAGTGCTCCTGGAAGTAGTGGCGCAGTCACCTGGCTATCATGAAGACGCCGTACACCAGCTTCTGGTAGTGCGGGTACCGCTGTTTTGTTGGCGTGAGCACCTCGCTGAGGTAGTAGACTGGGTGCTGGACCCTGTGGACCTTGTTTTCCTCGGCTCGTTCCACCACGAGCACCGTGATGACCACCTGGTTGGTGGCGGAAATGTAGAGTAGCAGTGGCTCCTTTTCGCGAGGCGTCACCAGTACTGGCGAAGTGGATAGTAGACGTTTGAGGTCTTCGAATGCTTCTTGCGCCTCGTCTGTCCACTCGAACTTGTCAGTTTTGCAGAGAAGTTGGTAGAAGGGCAGTCCCTTTTTGCCCATTCGACTGATGAATCGACTAAGCGCGGCAATTCGCCCAGCCAGCTGCTGGACGCCTCTTACGTTCTTTGGCTTCTCCATGGCCAGTATGGCTTTTAATTTCTTCGGGTTCGCCTCGATCCCTCTCGTGGAGATGAGATACCAGAGTAGTTGCCCAGATGGTACGCCGAAGGCGCATTTGTCCGGATTGAGCTTGATCCGGTAGAGGTCTAGGTTGGCGAAGGTTTCGCGTAGATCGTCGATTATCGAGACTTCCTCTTTTGTTTTGATGACGATGTCATCAACGTAGACTTGGATGTTGCGACCAAGTTGATTCTTGAGGCAGGCCTGCATGCACCGCTAGTAGGTGGCTCCTATGTTTTTTAGCCCAAATGGCACCGTGTTGTAACAGAACACGCCGAAGGGCGTCCTAAACGTCGTTTTCTCTTGTTCTTCCTCCTTCATTCGAATTTGATTGTAGCCTGAGTAGGCGTCGAGGAAGCAGAGGCGTTCACATCCCGTGGTGGAGTCGATGATCTGGTCGATTCGCGGCAATGGGAAGTGATCCTTTGGGTAGTGCTTATTCAGGGATGTGAAGTCCACACACATCCGCAGGATATCTGTGTCTTTTTTAGGCACAAGCACCATGTTGGTGAGCCAAGTGCTTTCCTTGATCTCGCGTATGAATTTGGCGTCGAGGAGTTTGTTGATCTCCATTCCGACTGCCTTTGCTCTTGGTTCAGACAGTCGCCGAATTGTCTGCTTGACTGGCCTTGCATCTGGGTTTACGTTGAGAGAGTACTCGGCGAATTCCCTGGGGACTCCTGGCATGTCCGCCGGACACCAGGCGAAGATCTCCCAGTGCTCACGGAGGAATTCAACGAGCGCGACTTCCTATGTGGAACTCAAGTTGTTGGCGATGAGGGCCGTCTTGGTCGGGTCCGCTGGGTGGACCTGGACTTTCTTCGTGTGCACAGACGAGTCGAAGGACAGGTCGGGTGAACTTGGCCTGCTCAGGGGAGGCAGACTGTTGTCTGTCGACTCCTTTAATCTTGCGAGTTCCTCCTGCATGCCGAAGGACTAGGAGATTCTGTTGAATTCCCTATCGTAGCTGTCGGACCACTCGAAGTTGCCGTTGATTGTGATTACGCCATTTGGACCCGACATCTTCATCTATAGGTAGGCGTAGTGCGGTACTGCCATGAACCTCGTGAACGCGACACGTCCGAGGATGCAGTGGTACTATGAAGGCCAATCGGCGACCTCGAAGTCGATGTGTTCTCGCCAAAAGTTTTGCGGCATGCCGAAGATGACGTCAAGGTTGATTTTGCCCAGGGGATATATGCCTTTCCCTGGGACGATGCCGTGGAACGTCTTGTCTGAAACTTCCAGAGACTTCGGAGGGATCCTCATCGCACGCAAGGTACTCGTGACCATGAGATTAATGCCGCTGCCGCCATCCATGAAGACGCGACTCATGTCGAAACCGCCAATCCGTGCCTTGAGTACGAGGGGACAGTGGCCTGTAGGGGGAACTTGGCATGGGTGGTCACGCCTGTCGAAGGTGAAGGAGTCGCTTCCATTGAGGTACTCAGTGGTGGAAGGTGAAGAGTTTATTGCCAAGTTGACTTGGCGAGTGATGGCCTTCTACACTCGATTTGAGACACGTCCTTTTTGGATCATCCCCATGTTGCCCACAACTCGTGGGTATGGTTCGCCTCCGTGATGCTAGACCAGCGCGACCGCGGGTGGTGGTGGTCCGGGCGGTGCTGGAGGAGCTCCATGTCCCACGGCGCCTAGGCAGCTCCATAGCCCCTGGTGACCGCATCGCAGTTCATCCGAGCCAGGCCCTCGTGGAGTTTGAGGAATTCGTGGTAGTCCTTGAGAAGGTGGCTTGATTTCTTCTTGCCATCGTGCTTGTCGATGTAGAAGTGCACGTTGCATGGCCTGGACAGTTTGTCCTCGATGGTTGTTGCGGGTGCCTCTTCGCGAGTGCGGCACTACCACACCTGCGTGGTTTTCCCGGAGTCGCGGTATCCCCCGCTGCGATAGCCGCTATTGGGGTTGTCGTCGCAATTGTCGGCGTAGCCGGCTGCGACCATGTTGACGTCATCGTGGTCATCGTAGATGCGCATTCGCCGCTTGCCTCGACGGTCGTGTTTGCACCCGAGGTCGTCTTCGTCGTCGGAGTAGGTGCGATTTTTCAACGAATCCTCTCCGTCGGCCCACCGATTCGCAATTTCCATCAAGTGGTCGATTGTTTTGGGCTTCGAGCGGCCCAACTCCTCCCTGAGCTCTATGCGGCGAACGTCACCATTGAACACGTCCATTGCGCGGTCTTCTGAGATATTTTCCGCAGAATTCTTGATGATGGACCACCTCTGGATAGGGCCTACTCGTATGCAGTACCAAAGTTCACAGGCCAGCGCATGGCGGTACCTAAGTTGCCTGAAATTGCCGCATTTCGAAATGTTGGGCTGCCAACTACTGAGAGGGGCCATTTCGAGGCAAACTCATCTCACCCCTGCCAAATTCAAACATTCCATTAAACTGTCCCGTGAAGTAGACGGTCGGGACCCTCATGTCAGTCATCTGTCCGTGACACGAGCGCCAATGCGGCAACCTCTTAGGAAAATCGAGTAACTAAGTGGATTGGATGCGTTGACCAATTTCATAAATCCATTCCCACCTTTCCCCTAGCACCAGCGGCGTCGGAATCCACCCTCTTGGCATGATGATCCCTTCGGACATTTGACTTTGGTGCCAAGTTGCTGCGCCTAGTCGCTGATCCCGAGCTCCAATGGCGCATGCCGTAGCCGCCGTTGCGAGCCTCTAGCCCGCCTCCACCGCCGACGAGCCGAGCAGCTCGGAGGATGGCAGATCCTACTACCAAGGAAGAAGAAGTTCTGGCTACAAGCGGGTGAGCTACCCTTCTCTTTGCTATTCGCACTAATTAAAACTGCTAGCTGGCTACTAAAACTAAAATTGTTTGTTAGCCCAATGCTGACAAACATATTTTGTCCATAGTTTTCTGTCAAGTGGGATCTCCGCGGACCACCCTTACCTGGTTACGGTTGTCCTCTTCAGGTATGACTCTAAGGGCAAGTGGTATGGACACCATTGTATCATGATGGAAGAAGCACCTACACAGATCTGCACTATATCTGGTATGGTTGCTGCTCTGCATAATCATGATGAATTATGGCCGAAGCAAACTGCAAAGTTCAGCTTCATGGATGAATGTGGCATCATGGTTCCTCGAACGTGTGACAGTCAGCTAATTGAGTTGATGAAAATGTATGCTTCGACTTCCATGTTTGAGCTGAATTGTGATGTACTGGATGTGGAAGCTGCTACAACTGGGAGTTGCCCTTCTATTCTTGGACATGGTAGTTGCTCGAACCCAATTAGCTCCTGGTAAGCAAAGGTCTCTTGGGGTTTGCATGTTTGTGCTGAATTGTGATTTTTGTTTTATTTACTCTCGAAATATTGGGCAGTTATGCAACAGTCTTGTTTCTCTGATAGGAAGCGCCGCAAGGTTAGAAACATGACCGTCGGGTCCGTCATTTTGCTTCCCGAAAAATTTAAAACGAGTGGAAAGATGATGCTGGGCACGATTCTGGTGCCCATTGTCCAAGTGATGCAAAGTACATGAAGCTAAGAAAATTGGCACCGAGGAAGAGGAAGAAGGCATGAAATGAAGAAGCCAGTGGACGTGAATGCTTGGTACCCAGGCTGCGGAAGAAGGCTGCTGGCAATGAAGATGCATAGTGTAACACCCTCAAATCGGCCCTATGCAAGTGTTGGCGATTCCCGCCAAACCCTCATAGAAACAATTCAAAGATGCCCACCAGGCACTTGCGAGCGGGTGGAAAACGAAGTAATATCATTACACAAGAGTTCACGATGGAACCCACAGAACATATATACAACAACGACTCACTGAGTCAAGAATAAAGATATACAGAACAAAGATCCAAATCACCTTAAAAACGATACAACATCTGAGTACAGATAAGAAACAAATTGGGCTAAGAGCCCTCAAGAATAACCAGTGGCGTCCATAACCTTGCCCAGGTCAAGACGGAAGGGTAACCCCGCTAACGACGTCGATCTCAAACCTGCTACAACAAAAGGGGTGCCGACAAAGGGCAAAGGAAAAAAGAGAGCGGTCAGTACTAAGGCCAGTACACGGCGAGTCTAGAATTCGGCGGCTCTCGCCTACATATGTATGGTGGACTAAAGCGGCAGCGAAGCATGCACTAAACAACCTATAGAGACTCGATACAACTGTTGGCTATAAGAAGGGGTAAGAAAGACCTATTCGGATCCAACCTGATTCTAACACCAAAACATACCCATCCTGGTGTTTCCCCCTCGAGACCACACGAGGAAGTCAAACCGAGGAACTCACACAGTTGGCAGTTTTATTCATTCCGGTGTAGTTGTAGCACTTACTAGTCAGATACAATTAGCATAATACATTCCAAATCCAGCAGTTGTTGGCACTTTTATTTACTCATTCCGTTGTAGTGAAACTAATTACCAGACATGTCCAAGTCAAATTTATAGCACTACTTTAGTTATAGTTGTCTATGATCGAGATACTGTGCTCCAAGTCGTCCATAACCGCGGACACGGCTTTCAGAAAGATTTACCCTCCAGGGGTGCACAAATAGCAACACACACACGATCAACCTCGGAAAAACCAAATAAAAAATGATGTAGCCCAAAATACGGAAACCACCTTTGGTCCACATCATGCCATGCTAATCATCACTCCAAAGGTGAACTCCTTCCACGCTTTGCCTTTTGTTGGTTCTTATGCGAATGGAATCCTACTTGAGACAAATGCCCATGATGTGACTAGGTCCATGAACATGATGCCAAGAAGATGCAGCAAGGATGGCCCTGGAGCCAAGACACCCAAGCAAGAGCCCTGGAAGAGAAGACACAAGAAGCTCCTGAAGCAGGACCAGTGTCTCCGGACCAGTAGACCGGAGTCTCCGGTCTACCACACCGGAGTCTCCAGCTCGTCTCCGGACCGAGCCCCGAACCTGCGCCTGGGACAATCTGAGACCCCCTCCAGAGGCGACATCGGAGACAAACCGGAGTCTCCAGCCCACACCGGAGTTCTGGACCCCGCAACGGAGTCTCCGGACCGAGCATCGTGGGCCTGCGCGCCTTAAGCTGGGCTTGGCCCATGTAACGCCCCAAACTTCCTGCTTATGCCTGTTTTACCCGTAGCTCGTGGCTGGCCTATATATATGCCCCCACCCCTCCTTGAAACCCTAGAGATGATGATGAATTGAGGCATGTGCCAAAACCTAGATGGGAACCCCCTCTCAATAGTAAATCTATGAGTGGTACAAGGCCTTGGAGTCGGTGCCCTTCTCCAAGTTGTCAAGAACCTCCCCAAGTGTTTGGTCTCTCCCTATCCAGGATTCTAGTAGTGCATGGTATCTCCCCTTTGGGATTCTACTTGGTTGCTACTCTCTCCTTGATTTGGATTCTACCATCCGCTTGCCAATCTCTCCTTTGGTGATTCTACCGCCAGGTCTCTGGCCGAGGATTCTATTGGATTGGTTGTTCGAACCAACGGGAGCAAATCGAATTGGGTGTGATTTGGCGTGTGTTTGTATCTTTACCTTGCATTAGAGTTCTGTTCATCGTGTTCATCGTGTTTTCCCTCACTTTCGCCTCAAATCCGTGAAGATTGGGCCACTCCAAGGGTAAATCGGTAAATCCACAAGGAGACCCATAACAACTAGTATCAGCAGCTTTTGGTTGCCACGGATTTGACTTCGCCCTTCGATTTCCACCATAAACTGAAAAATACCAAAAATATAGCCCCAAATTGCTTTTGGATCGATCTCTCGTTTTGGTGAGTTTATTGTGGTTTTAGTCCAATAGAAACTTGTCTTTGGAGTTGGTCTACTTGTGCCCTGCGTTTCCCAGCCCAATTTGGTCGATTTTTTTTGGATATGAGGGTTCAAGGGCCAAATTTCCGCTCAAGAACACGAGTTGTTTGTCGTTCAGACTCCAGAGCGGAGTCTCCAGACTGGCAGACCGGAGTCTCCGGTACAGACCGGAGTCTCCGGCCTACACCGAAGTGTCCGGACCATCAACACCGGAGTCTCCGGCCCTGACAATTTTTTTGACCCACTTTTCCTTTTTTGACTGATTTTCTTTTGACGTTTGTGTTTCTGTGCGTGTCTATCAACTAACAAAAGCTTCCGCAATGCCTCGCATTCGACATCGACACCACGGAACTCGAACCCTCCCTCCACCAACGGTTGCAAGTGCGACATCACCACAAGGTATAACTTGCACCACCCTTGTTAACCCCTTCTTCCTTTGTGTGTTACCTAACCTATCGAGAGTAGCTCATCTTATATTCGCCGAAGCATTGTGCGCTTGCTCTTGCATAAGTCATAGTGTAGAGGCAATAACATAAACTTGACTCCATAGCATAGCAAAGAAAGAGGTACAAAAAAAGCTTATAAGCAAAAGAAAAAGAGAAAGATACCAATACAAAAGAGAGTCCAAAGGTTCTAAGCAAGAATGCGAGCAAGAGCAAGGACAAATCCGTTGCTTCTCCATCTTTGGGAAAACGGGCTACGGTCTCTCCTAGTGTTGGCACGACACCGAGCATTAGTCTTCGTTAGGACCAATTTTGTTCGTTGCTCATTTTCATAGTCGTGTTACCCACATTAATCTCCACCGTGTGTGTATAGTCGTAGGTCCTCGTCACCCTTTTGACCTTTTCCTTTGACTTTGTTTTTGGTTGGATTTTACCCACTTTTGACAATAACCTTTTCGTTTGGTTGTTCCATTTGCTATCCACCATCCTACCCATCCACCATAGGCCTTTGTGTGTGTGCGTGTCTTGTGTATTCGCTTTGCTCTCGGCAAGAACAACCTTTCCAATTTTTGACTTGGTGAGGCAAGGTAGCACATACCATACCACCAATACCACCCTTGTTTCACTTGTGGTCAAACAACATGTCTAGGGAAAGCGGACAAAGCAGAGATGGCTACTTCAACAACCAAGATGGTTTTGCCACGCGCCACAACTTATGGGTGCAACGCCAAGAATTCAATGCCCAATTTGAGAGGCTTGAGAACCGGCTTGATGAAACTTTTCGAGAATTTGACAACCGTGACCGGCAACGCCAAGTGGAGCACAATGCTCAATTCCAAGCTCTTCACCAAGCTATTGCCAACCTCGGCAACCGTCATGGACACCATTCAAGCTCGTCAAGTTCGTCTCGCGCGTGCTCCTCAAGTCATCATGGCGACCCCTCGCGCTCCCATTCTCATCATGGAGAACCCGACCACCACAATGGGGAACATCAAGCTCATCATCGCCATGAACAAGTGGTTGAGCCACAACATCAACAGCCACACCACGCAAGACGTCATCGACACCATGATCACCAGGCGCATCCGCAAAACCAAGAAGAACATGGTCGCCCTCCACAACAAGCTATGGTACAAGCGCCACCACCACCCCAAGAACAAGAACGCCATGGTGAACACAACCGCGTTGATAGGCGCCAACACCCGAACCATGACCATCGCCATCAACAACAAGTTCATCGAGCACCACAATGGGATACAAGTGATGATGACGAGGCTGCACACAACGCGAGACACAACAACCGCTATGCTCAACCCCACCATCGTCATCAACAACCAATGAATGCAAATGATCCCGAGCAAAGGCGTAGAAGAGACTTTGCGCATCAAGCTCCTCCACCACCACGTGCACCAAGTGAAGCGAGCATAAGGCAAGATCGCCGCAACTACCACCGTGAACATGAAGAGGGCAAGTTTGGGAAGCTCAAGTTCATTATGCCCAAGTTCAAGGGAGAAGAAGACGCCGATGCATACATTGATTGGGAGCTCAAAGTTGACAAGATCTTCCGAGTCCACAACTACTCCGAAGAGAAGAAATTTGCAATGGCATCCCTTGAGATTGAGGACTATGGAAATGTTTGGTGGGAAGACTTCCAAAAGAACCGCGAGAAGAATGAGGAACCTCCAATTGAAACTTGGACCGAGATGAAGGAAGTGATGTACACATGCTTCGTCCCCGAGCATTATCGCCAAGATCTCTTCGACAAGCTACAAAACTTGAAATAAGGCACCAAGTCAATTGAAAGAGTTCTACAAGGAAATGGAGAAAACCATGATGCGAGCTGATGTGAGAGAACTCAAAGAGGAAACCATAGCAAGGAAACCACATTTGGTCCACATCATGCCATGCTAATCATCACTCCAAAGGTGAACTCCTTCCATGCTTTGCCTTTCGTTGGTTATTATGCGAATGGAATCCTACTTGAGACAAATGCCCATGATGTGACTAGGTCCATGAACATGATGCCAAGAAGATGCAGCAAGGATGGCCCTGGAGCCAAGACACCCAAGCAAGTGGCCTGGAAGAGAAGACGCAAGAAGCTGCTGAAGCAGGACCAGAGTCTCCGGACCAGCACACCGGAGTCTCCGGTCTACCACACCGAGTCTCCGGCCCGTCTCCGGGACGAGCCCCAAACCTGCGCCTGGGACAATCTGAGACCCCCTCCGGAGGCGACACTGGAGACAGACCGGAGTCTCCGACCCACACAGGAGTCTCCGGACCCCGCACCGGAATCTCTAGACTGAGCATCATGGGCCTGCGCGGCTTAATCTTGGCTTGGCCCATGTAACGCCCCAAACTTCCTGCTTATGCCTGTTTTACCCCTAGCTCGTGGCTTGCCTATATATATGCCCCCACCCCCTCCTTCAAACCCTAGAGATGATGATGAATTGAGGCATGTGCCAAACCCTATATGGGAACCCCCTCTCAATAGTAAATCTATGAGTTGTACAAGGCCTTGGAGTCGGTGCCCTTCTCCAAGTTGTCAAGACCCTCCCCAAGTGTTTGGTCTCTCCCTCTCCAGGATTCTAGTAGTGCTTGGTCTCTCCCCTTTGGGATTCTACTTGGTTGCTACTCTCTCCTTGATTTGGATTCTACCATCCGCTTCCCGATCTCTCCTTTGGTGATTCTACCGCAAGGTCTCTCGCCGAGGATTCTATTGGATTGGTTGTTTGAACCAACGGGAGCAAATCGAATTGGGTGTGATTTGGCGTGTGTTTGTATCTTTACCTTGCATTAGAGTTGTGTTCATCGTGTTCATCGTGTTTTCCCTCACTTTCGCCTCAAATCCGTGAAGATCGGGCCACTCCAAGGGTAAATCCATAAGGAGACCCATAAAAAAACCAATGAGGCTTTCACGACAAAAAAATCACAGGATTCATAAATTATTTCAGGGGGCCACCCTACTAAGCTACCCGCGACGAAGTTGGCTGGCTCCGAGACGGACCCAGGATTTGTGTAGATGGCGATAAACGACAGGGAACCCGAAAGTGTGACTGGGCTTGTCGATACAGCGAAAACGTGTGACGTTCCAAAACACTATAGGTGCTCCACGCACAATCGTAAATAAAGCAGTAAAACATGGCATATGTACAGGATAGTAATAAAGCCCCAAACTAGTTTGTGGTCCCAAGAAATAAAGTGTGAATCAAGCTCAAGCAAAGGGGGATTCATAGAGTCTCTCGTATGTGGATAGTGTGAATAGTCAAGGAACAGCTATCAAGTACTCGAGGCCTACGGGACACAAGTGAGCGTGGAAGAACCAAATATTATCTATTGCCCACCGGTGCCTCTGCATTAGTATATCTATTCCCAGCATTTTATTTAACAAGTTGTAATTAAATCTATGATCATCTCCACCATTAAGCATGTGCCAACTTTCCAACAACGGTGGAATAACAACGACGCGAAGCAGCACCTGAGCAAGCAACTACGACTCGCAAGGCCAACTATCTGTCAAACAACAGGCAATAGGATGTGTCCAAGGCGATATAGAGGCTGCAAGGAATATAAATGGTGCACGGAAACTAAAGCATCGCAACACAGATAGCAATAGATCAACAGGAGGAAGTAAAGACTATAAACGCAAAATAGGTAGAAAGGGGGAGAATGCTCGCCTGGGAAACACTGCCGAGGAGACATTATCCGAAGAACTTGGCGATACTCGCATCAACTCAATGTCCTAATCCGCAAAGAACCAAACCACTAAAAGAAACACCGGATGCACTATTTAATACTACAGCAGAAGATCGGGAATGATGCGTGTATGATACATGACATGGCAAAGATGCAATGCAATTAGGCAATATTAAGCGGAACAGGGGTCCCGACAATTAATTAGATGGTTTATGTGTTTAGATACCCCACATTTTAAATGTTATATTAACAAACAAAATATGACATCGGTTCGCTACGCAAATTTAAATGGAGCCGATATAACCCTAAAATAGCCCGCATATGGTCTCCATATTTAATTATGAGGTAAATCGGCATAATGCCCCAAACCCACATGATGAGATGTATGCAAGCATGAACAATTTAATATGCAATAAATATATATAGTATTTATAAAATAGGGATATGGGACCGGGGTCACACATTAGGGGGTTCGGTGATGATGTAGCCCGACCTACGGTCGTTACCACATCACGGTCTCCAACTTATGCCAAGTCGCCATGGACTCCAAAGGTGAATCCGTTCCTCTATGTGAACCCACTTCCTACCCTCTTGAATGGTATACTACTTCATACTCCATCCCATATCAATGATAGGTTCACACCAACAAGTACAGAGGCATGGGAGGAAGCCTGGAGCACCAAGCACGACAAGACGAAGGCTTGGAAGAGAAAATGGACAAGGAGCAGCAAGCTGCAGAACTGGAGTCTCCGCCGTCATCGCCCCGGAGAGTCCGCCCGGAACTAGCCGGAGTGTCCGGCGTAGCCGGACTATCCGGCGCGACTCAGCCGGAGTGTCCGGCCTGCCCGAGCCCGAACCTGGCATGGACATTCTGTGTGCTACATCGGACTCTACCCGGACACTACCCGGAGTGTCCGGCCACCCCGGACTGTCTGGCCCACTCGACCCAGAGTGTCCAGCCTCCGCGATGGGCCTGCGTGCCAACATCTAGGCCCCTGGCCCATGTACCCCTCTATTCCGCACCAAACCCTAGTTTTATGCCCAAACTACCCCTGAACTTGTGGCTGACCTATAAATAGAGCCCCCACCCTGCATTGTATCTGGTAGGCATAGATGATAGACTAAAGACAACCCCCTTTGTGAAATCTTTAGTTTTGCCTCATCCCCTTCTACCAAAGGGGATCGACTATTGTCACCACCTCGTTGGAGTTTGCATCGCGCCTCTCTTGGTGTACAAGGCCTTAGCATCGGTGTCCCTTTGCCAAGACGTCAAGACCCTCTCCAAGGTGTTCTTCCCTCTCCGCTTGGGATTGACGGGAGCACGTTGACCGATCTTTCCTTGCGAGGATTCTATCGGACCGGTGGCCACCGCTGAGAGCAATCGGCCTTGTATCGTGTGTGTTTTGCATGTGTTCATCGTGTTCTTCGCGAGGTATGTGTCCGCTTCCACTACCTTCTCCCTTTCCCCTCGCTTTCCCATCGATTTGACCATGATATCCGTGAAGATCGGGCCACCCTAGAGGTTTGCCCTCATCATCTGGTATCAGCAGCTTTTGGTTGTCACAGATTTCTCCTCGATTTGGTATTTTTCCCCATATATTCGAAAATTCCACCAAAAACAGCCCTAATTAGTGTTTTGGACCGATCTGTGATTTGAGTGTGTTTTGGTAGGTTTTGATCCGTGGATTACTTGCTAAACTTGTTGATCTACCTTCCCCTGCGTTTTCATAGCCTAATGCCTTGTTTTCCCCCATCAATTTGAGGTTTTGGTCCTAGTTTTCTGCCAAAACTCATCTTGTTCGTGTTCTGGAAGTTCTGGTTCGACCGGACCGGACTGTCCGGCCAAAACGGACTGGAATATCCGCCCCACCGGAATTTCCGGCCTAAACTGACCGGAATATCCGGCCCGGCCGGAGTGTCCGGCCTACGCGCACCGGACTGTCCGCCCCCCTGCTGACAGAAAAATCTGCTTCACGGTTTTGAGCATAACTTTTGCATATGAACTCGGATTTGGGTGTTCTTTAGCTCGTTTTGACGAGGAGAAAGAGCTCTACATAATCATCTTCGTGGTTCATGCTATCTACTCCATCCAAATTCCGTGAGCACGGCGGAATCCACCAATAAAGGGTGAAGATCGGCGACGAAAGGTATAAAAATTCCGCCATTTCTCCCCACTGCTTCCCTTTGTGAGCCACACTATCTTTGCGTTCAACACATACCTATTGAGACTAGTTCCTCCTATGATTGCTTGGGCTATGCACATTTGATACCTTGTAGAATTCCGAGCAAAAGTTGTGAGCGCGCTATCTCATATAGTTATCGTGTATAGTTGTTGGCACAAGGAAGGGGCAAGTGAAAAAGAAAAGAAAAAGAGAAAAAAATAGAAAAAGAAAAAGAAGAAAAAGAAAAGAAAGAAGCAAGTGCCTCATAGAATAGGAAGCGCAAGCTCGATGAACATCAAATAGGTGGTACTTATTGTGCATATCTTGTAGCCCACCAATTTAGTGCAATCGAACTAGCGTCTTTCCTTGCACTTGTGTGACACGAGCTTATAGTCTTCGCTAGGTAATCATTTGGTTCTTAGCTCACTTTCTCCGTCGCACAAGTCCCATTTATCCCACCGTGTGTGTTTCCTTGTATATAATTCCTATCTTGTGGATTGACTTGTTTTACTTTGTGATCATTGTGGTTCTTTACTTGCCATTACAATATCTTGATTTGGGATTGTTCTTGGACACGCCACTTTCCATACCTATCCACCATAAGCTTTGTGTGTGTGTGTTTTTTAGTGGTTAGTTGGTTTGGTGTTCCGCGTGAACTTCACTTTGCTTGGTTTTGATTGCTCTCAAGTGTTGCCACTTGCACGATACTATCTTCTAAGGTAAAGTAAGGTTCGGCATTGCATCCCTAACCCCCTACCACTTCTATATACACCACTTGGTCTTGTGAATCATGTCTAGGAACTCCGGACCCAAGGATGATATCTATGAAGAATCCACGATGAGCCACCATGCCTACGCCTCCACAAGCATGGATGACATGATGGAGCACTACACCGACAATGGCTCCACATGCTTGGGTGATATGGAGTTCTACAACAACAATAACTCCCCAAGCATGGAAGACTTCAAGAACGACAACGACAAGCTCCTCAAGTCGCATCGACCAAGAGGGAGCCTCTACCTCAAGAGCGCCAAGGTCCACCATCACATGTACAAGTTCGAAAGCAGCCTCAACAACTTCAAGAGCGACATGGACAACAACTTCACCAAAACCATGAGCATGATGGCCAAGACTAATGATGCTTTGCGCTCATTACAACGCCTCACCAAGAAGAGTGCCAAGGACAAGGAGCATCGTCGCGAGTGTCATGTGGATGACCAAGTGCGCCATTTACATCAACCTTTGGCAAGGCACACCAATGACCTCCGTCGACACCATCATACGGCGCCTTCAACTACTCGTGCCACCACCAAAAGGGCACCAAGAGCAAGCTCTCCACCACGCCATCAAGCTTCGCGCCAAGAGTCTACAATTCAAGATGGAGGAAGCCAAGGCCACATATGTGATGAAGTCGATCCGAGCACCGCTCTCGACAACAACATGAGCCTACTTCCACCACTACCACAAGATGGCAACGAAAAGGTCGAGAATGGTGAGCATGGGACTTTCCCTTCACCAATGGAGGCGCATGGAGTTGAGAGAACCGAGCCTACCCCTACATGCTTGAGTGATGATGTGGTACCAATCCCATGTGAGCATGAGAGCCACTTAACCCACTTGAGTGAAAACAAGAGTGCGATGAGTGACTCCACCATACGTAAGATTGAGTGCTTTCACTTGGAGGGCATGAGTGATACACCTAGTGATTTGAGAGTGGTAGTTGATAGGTCATGTGAGACCACTTTGATTTCTAACGACTTACCCTCTACCTCTAGTGTGTTATCCCATGATGTGCTATGTTCCATGGATCAAGAAGCGCTAAGCTTGGAGATGATGATGCCTCCGACCAAGAAGATGAACATGGTGGATGAAGATGATGCCATCCCCATACGTGATGAAGAAGTCGCCCACATGGAGGCCAATGCTACCACAACACCCACTTCATATGAGAGGTATGAACAAGGTAAAAATAAGGGTGTTGATGATGCCATGATCCCGCTAGTGGACATGATGACTTGTGATGATT
This sequence comes from Avena eriantha, assembly GCA_910589775.1. Classification (NCBI taxonomy): domain Eukaryota; kingdom Viridiplantae; phylum Streptophyta; class Magnoliopsida; order Poales; family Poaceae; genus Avena; species Avena eriantha. The sequence goes on from OU342743.1 coordinate 389,237,802, forward strand.
GGCATGCTATGGATGATGTTTGTGATATCACATATGCTTCATTGATTTTTCCATGTGGTACTTTGCCTTTGCATAATGTTGAGCATGCGAAATTATTTGATTGTGATGATGTTGCCATAGACATGCCATGGTCTAAACGTTATGTTGATGATATCATTGCTTGCACTTTGTTGAACAATTGCTCTTTCCAGTGTTTTGCTTGCAATGATGTTACCAATGATAACCCTCGGACAATGCTTTGTCATGAATGTTTTACAATTTCTCCTGTTGCTTGCAGTAAGTTGAATATTTGCTCTTTCACTTGTTTTGCTTGCAACAATAATTATAATATGGTTTATATTGAGATGGCCCCCATAGCTTTCTTAAATTTTGGAGATTTTGATGATTGCTATGATAAGCATGTTCCCCACTTGCATACTCACCATGCACCTATGTTACACTTGATTGACACTAATGGTGATGTGCACAAGAAGAGATACGTCATGATGGATGATGTGTTTCTCTACCATGCACACACATTCTTCCTTTTGTGCTTGATGTGTGTAGGTACCCGCAAGAGAATGTCAACCTCGGTTGAGCACGAGTTGACAAAAAGAGCTCTAGAGAGCATCCCCCACGTGAGTTCAAGATCGAACCCAGCTCTGATACCTTTTGCATGCTTTGCATCTTTCATGTTGAAAAATTGCTCTTTCCTATGGTTTGCTTGCAAGCATGTTGATGGTATTCTTTCACCTTGTGACAATCATGTCTCGTTGCTATTGGATATTGATGCTTTGTGTGTTGCCACAAAAATGTTGAACAATTTCTCTTTCCAATGTTTTGTGTGCAACCATAATGCCACTTTGAGCATGTATTGTCATGAGAGCTTCCAAGTCTCTCGTATTGTTGTTGCCACAAACATAAAGACCACTTCCTCTTTCATATGGTTTGTTTGCAAACATGTTGTTTTTGCTTCCGCTTGCGATCCTCATACCCCCATGATTTTGGCCTTTGATGATATGTGTATGGCATCCAACATATTGAACAATTTTTCTTTCCAATGGTTGGTTTGCACACATAATGTTGTTGTTTTGGATCTTTCCTCATGTGTTTTTGCCGAATTCTCCTATCCTTGCATCAAAGATGTTGACCAATATAGTCCATTGCTTTGAGTGCCACACTAAGATGTTTTATGGAGTTTTTGAGTTCCCACATTTGGATGATGTTCAAACAATTTCCATGCACTTTGACATTGCATATGCATCCGGTTTGCTATACTTGAGTTGTGCTAATAGTGTTGTGAACAAGAATGGACATGCCACAAATGACATGCTCCTCTATCACACACAAACATATGTTGCTTGGTCTTTGTTGTGTGAAGGTACAATTGCTTACGCGTCAACCTCTATGGACCAAGAGTTGACAAGACGAACCGTAGAGAGTCACCTATGGCTGCCATTCAACGAGCCATCTCTACATCCTAAGGTGACTTCACTCTACTTGAGGACTCATAATATAATCTTCATGAATTGGCTATGCTTTGAGTGTTGCTTCGCTTTTCTGGTGAGCTTTGTAGGCTTCATTGAAGGTGAAGGAACATTGAGGTGTTGTCAATTCAATCTTCCCGAGGACAACTATATGGTGAACCCCAGGATCAAGAAGGTCTCTCGACATCTTCTACTTTGTATGAGCGTGTAGAGTCGAAGACGACTCTTTTTGAAGGGAGGGGAGATGATGTAGCCCAACCTTCGGTCGTTACCACATCATGGTCTCCAACTTATGCCAAGTCGCCATGGACTCCAAAGGTGAATCCGTTCCTCTATGCGAACACACTTCCTACCCTCTTGAATGGTATACTACTTCATACTCCGTCCCATATCAACGATAGGTTCACACCAACAAGTACAGAGGCATGGGAGGAAGCCTGGAGCACCAAGCACGACAAGACGAAGGCTTGGAAGAGAAAATGGACAAGGAGCAGCAAGCTGCAGAACTGGAGTCTCCGCCGTCATCGCCCCGGAGAGTCCGCCCGGAACTAGCCGGAGTGTCCGGCGCAGCCGGACTATCCGGCGCGACTCAGCCGGACTCTCCGGCCTGCCCGAGCCCGAACCTAGCACGGACATTCTGTGTGCTACATCAGACTCTACCCGGACACTACCCGGACTGTCCGGCCCACTCGAACCGGAGTGTCCGGCCTACGCGATGGGCCTGCCTGCCAACATCTGGGCCCTTGGCCCATGTACCCCTCTATTCCGCACCAAACCCTAGTTTTATGCCCAAACTACCCCTGAACTTGTGGCTGGCCTATAAATAGAGCCCCCACCCCTCATTGTATCCGGTAGGCATAGATTATAGACTAAAGACACCCCCCTTTGTGGAATCTCTAGTTTTGCCTCATCCCCTTCTACCAAAGGGGATCGACTATCGTCACGACCTCGTTGGAGTTTGCATCGCGCCTCCCTCGTTGTACAAGGCCTTGGCATTGGTGTCCCTTTGCCAAGACGTCAAGACCCTCTCCAAGGTGTTCTTCCCTCTCCGCTTGGGATTGACGGGAGCACGTTGACCGATCTTTCCTTGCGAGGATTCTATCAGACCGATGGCCACCGGTGAGAGCAATCGACCTTGTATCGTGTGTGTTTTGCGTGTGTTCATCGTGTTCTTCGCGAGGTGTGCGTCCGGTTCCGCTACCTTCTCCCTTTCCCCTCGCTTTCCCATCGATTTGACCACCAGATCCGTGAAGATCGGGCCACCCTAGAGGTTTGCCTTCATCAGGTGAACGTGGTTCCAAGGGTTCGGTTCGGTCTTCTGGAGTAGAGGCCATCGGATCCGTGACGAAGCTCATGGCGGTTCTAGGGAGGAGATCTTGGCATGCTGGGGCTCGGTCTTCGGATCCTCGGGATCGGGCTTCGGATCCAGGAACGGTCTTGGCGTCTTCGGGTTCCGAGAAAGGGACGACGACGTTTGGGGAGGAAGATCTTGAGTTTCCATGACGAAGAACTTGACGTTCCATGTTAGAGATAATGTCGATCATCTTTTCTTCCACGTCAAACTTGACCGATGTTCCTGGGTCACACCAATCCAGGATCGATCTTGTTCGGTACCACAGCGATCTTGTCGTACCCATGTCGGAGATCTTGTCAGCATCCCAGTCAAACATACACAATCGATGTAGTTATGTACTCCAACGTGCAGCAAAAGAACAGACCGCGGGAACACAGACGGTCAGGGATAGGGCCTCGAGGAGCAAGGTAGAAGGTCGATCTGCAGGGGCGGGCCTGCCCGCACCGGTGCCACAACAGAGGAAGCACGCGACGGTGCTTGCTAGAGACGGAGCCCGGCGGCAGGGCACGGTCGAGCAGAGGCTCGGGGAGGTGTCGGAGTGAAGGAGATTGTGGGCGAGGCGGGGCAGCAGAGGACGTCGAGGGGGAGGCCTGGGGGCAGCGGCGCGTCTCCGCGACGAGCATGGCACGGGGTGGCCGGAGAGGGGGAGGGAGGAGCGGCCTCAGGGAGCCGCTGATGGCGGGCAGTCGTGGTGGAGCTTGCAATGGAGGGGGACCTCGCGGCGGCTCGCGAGGAGACGGTGCAGCGTTAGGGCGCTCGGTCTTGGGGAGGAAGGGGACGTTTGGGCACGGGGTGGACTCGAGCAGGGCGGCGAGGGCTCGCTCCGGCGGAGGGCAGCTCGACGGTGGTGGGAGGAAGCTCGGGAGAGGCCATGACGAGGGAGAGGGCGCGCGACAGCTTGGGCGGTCGGTGCTCGCAGGCGAGGGCGTCGCTCGGCAGATGGGCCGCGGTGGCAGTTAGTGGGGAACGGGGTCGGGACGAGCGAGGAAGGGGCTTGGGAAGGGAGCACGTCGTGCGGTAGGTGGGCGAGACGAGAGAGGTGGGGTGGGGATCGTGAGGTGATGGGTGGGGCCGGACGCGGTGGGCCCATGCGGGGACGCGTGTGCTTGTGGCCTGCCTGTGTTGCGTGTTGTGCGCGTGAGGGTGCGCGCTTGGTCGAGTTGACCATGTCGCGTGCGGCGGCTGGCGAGTGTGGATGTGAGGGTTGGAGAGGTAGGCGGCTAGGGTTTGTGGGGTAGTAGGCCAGCTGCTGGCTGGGCTTTGGGCCCGGCCGGTAGTGGCCTCCCCCGGTTTTTTAAAAAATAGTTTTATATTTTTAAAAGACTTTTACAAATAGTTTTTACACAAATCAAAGAACCAAAGAGCTGAAAAAGACCGGGTTTTAATTTGAAATAGAGAAGGGGAATATCTAGAAAACAAAATAGGCTTTTGTGAAAATAGTTTTAGGCGAACAAATGCATGCATACATTATAATGCTCAAATGCAATATGGCATGATGACCTGAGCATGCAGTCATGATGATGTACAAAACAAAAACACCAAGCGATTTTCTAGTAGTGGTTTTACCGGGGTGCTACAATTCGACACCACTAACAATGGATCTCGCCCTCGACATCGCCTCATGGTATGGGGAAGAATGCCAACGATCTAGGTCTTCTCGCTTAGTGTAGATCCTTGCGACACCACTAACAAAGATCCTTCTCCATCTTGAAATCAACGACACCACCAACAAGGGGTCATTGCTCACATTTGTCGAGAGGACACTCCGGACAAACAACGACAAAGTTAAAGGTCACAAGGCTACCTCTAACTTTAGTGGAATGATCAAATTGCATTGATCCACCAATTCAATGTACAGAAGCGAATGATAAGAGTAGTGCTATGGTCGTGACTCCATGCCGCACTCAAAGCATTTCTATGTACACAAACAGAAGATTTATGCAACCAACTCTCGGGATTCAGACTGAAGTTACAAGCAATGTTTGGAAAACAAAGGACTGATGTAGTCTCTTCATCGGATCTATCGTAGATGATGTCGTCGTGTTGGAAACACCGGAAGGTACAAAGAAGGAACAAAGGAGGTACACCAAATGAAGGATTCCTCAGATAGCATGAAGACCGGATATGAAAACACCATTGCAACAAGAAGGATTAGAAACCCTGAAGATACGACGGAAACCCAACCAAGAGAAATCCTGGACTGGAAGAAGGTAAGAGCGCTGATTCAAAACACGCAAAGGTAAGAGGAGAATAGCATAGGATAAGGAGTAAAAACATACCTAATCAGATCTATTTAACCGATTTTCAAAAATAGTTTTGACACTCTACAACATTCGTTAGCTAGGTTATCCTATAGGCTGGACCAGTGGGGTATCGCAATTGCTGAGCTCTGATACCACTTTGTAACACCCTCGAATCGGCCCTATGCAAGTTTTAGCGATTCCCGCCAAACCCTCATAGAAACGATTCAAAGATGCCCACCAGGCACTTGCGTGCGGGTGGAAAACGAAGTAATATCATTACACAAGAGTTCACGATGGAACCCACAGAACATATATACAACAACGACTCCTTGAGTCAACAATACAGATATACAGTACAAAGATCCAAATCACCTTAAAAACGATACAACATCCGAGTACAGATAAGAAGCAAATTGGGCTAAGAGCCCTGAAGAATAACCAATGGCGTCCATAACCCTGCCCAGGCCAAGCCGGAAGGGTAACCCCGCTAATGACGTCGATCTCAAACCTGCTACAACAAAAGGGGTCCCGACAAAGGGTCACTTTTATTTACTCATTCCGTTGTAGTAAAACTAATTACTAGACATGTCCAAGTCAAATTTATAACACTACTTTAGTTATAGTTGTCTATGATCGAGATACTGTGCTCCAAGTCGTCCATAACCATGGCCACGGCTTTCAGAAATATTTACCCTGCAGGGGTGCACAAATAGCAACACACACACGATCAACCTCAGAAAAACCAAATAAAAAACCAACGAGGCTTTCACGACAAAGCAAACACAGGATTCATAAATTATTTCAGGGGGCCACCCCACTAAGCTACCCGCGACGAAGTTGGTCAGCTCCGAGATGGAGCCAGGGTTTGTGTAGACGACGGTAAACGACTGGGAACCCGAAAGTGTGACTGGGCTTGTCGATACAGCGAAAACGTGTCACGTTCCAAAATAGTATAGGTGCTCCACGCACAATCGTAAATAAAGCCCCAAACTAGTTTGTGGCCCCAAGAAACAAAGTGTGAATCAAGCTCAGGCAAAGGGGGATTCATAGAGTCTCCCGTATGTGGAGAGTGCGAATAGTCAAGGAACTGGTTTCAAGTACCCGGGACCTACGGGACACAAGTGAGCGTGGAAGAACCAAATATTATCAATTGCCCACCAGTGCCTCTGATGAGGACATCCCTACAATTACACCAAACCCAATTGCTAATGAAGATGTTCCAATTGCAAAGAAGGATCAATCCAATGAGATAAGGATTGGACCAATCACAAGAGCTCGTGCCAAGCTACTAGAACAACAGGTGAACTTGTTTCTTAATAAACCTGGTGTTTTAATTAATGAGAATTTTATACTACCTAAGTCTTTGAATTATTGCATGATCAGGTACTTAGGAGAAGAAGGTGAAGCACGGAGAGAGGAGCTAATGGAACAAGGCGTGTTGATCAATGGAGAATGCCCGAGGGAGGAGAGGGAGGAAGCACAAGGAGCTGTTCAAGACAAAGATCAACAAGAGGAGGACGTTCTCTGCCGCGACAGAGAAATAACTTTGTTTCTCTGCCACGGCAGGCTGCCGCGGCAGGAAAACCGAGTCCTACTCTGCCACTATAATTGCCGCGACAGAGAATTACCCTGTGTTCGAATCTACAACTATAATTGAGTGTGATCTGTTGTTCCATGGGGAATTAGTAGATTGCATACAACCGTTCGTGGTCAGGGCTGCGTGTGCAAGAGTGTGGTGTTGTGAATATCCTACAAGGTTCGAGATCTATTGCGCTGGCATCAGGGATCGAGCGGGAGAGATCATAGCTACGCACTAGTTATCTATCATCCATCATCATCATCGCCATCCTCTTACTGAGAAGATCGGGACACCCCATATCATCTTGGTATCAGATTTCCTCGTTGCCTCGGTAAGCAATCCGCAATCCATCCATAGACAAGAGAGTGTTTTTAGTCCTATACAGAAAAAGCCCCACAAAAAGAGTTGTCATAGACTAGATTGCATCGTAGACGAGTAATAGTTGCTGGTTGTGTTCATCCTTTAGTTTAGATCTAGTTCTGTTCTTCGTAGATTTGTTTTCTCTTTGTTGTTAGTCGTTTTCCACCATTGTTTTCCGCCACCATCATGTCAGTTCCGATCTACTCTAAGAGTGCTAGTCATCTACTCTTGGCCGAGTCGGAATTAAAAAATATATATATATATATACTTTCCAAGTTACCAAGTTACCGACTCTGCCACGGCAGGATTTCTACGTCCTTCTCTGCCACGGCAGGACTTTCCAAGTTACCGAGTCTGCCACGGCAGGATTTCCGCGTCTTTCTCTGCCACGGCAGGACTTTCCGAGTTACCAAGTTACTGAGTCTACCACGACAGGATTTTGAGCTGTTTTTCCGCCACGACACCATAATTACAAGGTGTGATCGATTTGCACTTTTCCAAAACCCTTAGCCACAGCTAATCTACTATATAGGTGTAGGAACTTGCCTATTGAGACTAGTTTCCGCTCCTACAGGCTGCTCTTAGGATTTTTGGTGCCGTACTTTGTAATTGGCCGTGTGTTATCTATAAAAAAAAAGAGCAAGATAGCAAAAGAAAAAGCTATACAAAAGAAAAAGAAAAATTGAAAAAAAGAGAATTTGAGCAAGAGGCCTAGTGATATCTTTGTGCACCGGTAGATTGAGCAATCTTGTGCTTGTTTACTTTGAGCTTTGCTAGTGTCTCTCGAGCGTAGTGCAACACCCTTCATAGTTGCATTGCCACGTTTTTCTCCACATGTGTGTTCTTGGGTATTTGTACGATCGGCACTAGGACTTGTTTGCGGTGTAAATAGGATACCATACCTATAGCTCCACCTTAAATAACCTGTGTGCCCTGCGATCGTTCTCTATACCTTTGATATTCACTTCATCACATCAAGTGCATCACTCTTTGACTTCGTTTGGTAGAGCATCTCTATTCACTTTGGAACGGTAAGATCTCCTTTCTTATTAGTTGTGAGTGAGTTGTGAGAGTTTCCACCATACAAATTCTGATTTTTGCACTAACCTACTAATCATGTCTACTAGTGATGATGATGTTGTGTTACAGAAAAAGAAGGATGAGGAGCTTGTTAATTGGCGTGAATATGAGGCTTTGAAGTCCCACTTGATACGTGTGTTTACTAACACGACAGATGACATTGATAAGAATCTCCAAGACATGAATATGAGATTGGATCAGCATGTTGGGACGGTTGATACTATCCAAACACAAGTGGCTACACTCAATGTCAATGTCACCGCTTTGCAGCAGTCCATTGAGGGTTTGACATCCGCCTTACATAGAAGGGAAGATCCTCAACATGATGATGCCTTTGATGATTTCGATGAGGGTAGCGCTGTTGATGCTGCTCCACATGTTTGCAGCGGACGTGCTATTCCCCCTGCCCATGCACCGGCCCAAGCACCTGCCCAAGCACCTGCCCATGCACCTGCTCATGGCCGTGTCCATCTTGGACGTGCTCAACGTGTTCACAACCAAGCTGCTGATGATGGTTTAGGCAAGCCAAAGTTTTCGATCCCCAAGTTTGATGGTTCCATTGATCCTGAAGATTACCTCACATGGGAGTTGAAGATTGAGAAACTCTGGCGCTTATTTGACTATCCAGAAGACAAGAAGGTCAAGCTTGCAGCATCTGAATTTGATGGTTATGCTTTGCGTTGGTGGGATGCTCTTGTGCAACATAGGAGGGAGGACAATGAACTTCCTGTGATGGATTGGCGCAAGATGAAGCAAATCATGAAAGCTCGTTTCGTACCAACCAACTACTTGCGATCAGTTTTTGATAAATTGACGCAACTGAAGCAAGGCACCATGACAGTTGATGAGTATTACATGGAGATGGAGATGCTTATGCAGCGTGCTAGAATCCGTGAGTCCATTGAGATGACCATGCAGTGATTCCTAAACAATTTGAAGTTACCAATCAAGAGCATTGTTCGTCATCACAAGTATGAGACTATGAATGAGTTGTTGCATCATGCTAGAGAGGCCGAATCCTAGTTGGCAGAAGAGGCGAAGTCATGTGCTCGTTTTCCATCCTCCAGCAGATTTTCAGCCAGACCTACTCCTCCTACAGCTGCGTCACCAGCTGCCGTTCCGTTTACACCATCGACCAAACCAGCAAGTACACCTTCGTTTGGTTCTAATGCTCGGAAACCCGCTGCTCCTGCTGCTAGCTCGGGTTCCAACATGTCTACTGCACGTACTCGTGATGTGGTGTGCCATACTTGTGGAGGTAGAGGTCACTACAAGAAAGATTGTCCAAACAGCAAGGTTATGTTTGTTAATGAACAAGGTGAAGTAGAAAGTGGAGATGAAGCTTCTGATGGTGATATTGATGATGGCGAGGTTGGTGCTGATGCATATGCTGAGCATGCACCAACTATTGTCGTATCTTCACTTGTACTTAGTGTGCAACCGGTTGAGGAATCCCAGCGTTGCAACTTGTTCCAAACAAAAGCTCTAGTTGGACCAAATAAAGCTTACAAGGTCATTATTGATGGAGGTAGCTGCAGAAATCTTGCAAGTAAGGAATTATGTGCCAAACTGAATTTGACATACTTACCTCATCCCAAGCCATACTACATACAATGGTTGAGCAACAATGGTGATATGAAGGTGAATCATATGGTACGTGTGAATTTTCAAATAGGGCCATACAAAGATTCTATTGATTTTGATGTGGTTCCTATGACTGTTTGTCACCTCCTATTGGGTCGGCCTTGGCTCTATGATCGCCATGTGCAACACAATGGCCGAGCCAATACATATCACTTGGAATTCAAAGGAAGAAAGATTACTATGCAGCCAATGACACCACAAGAAATTGTGAATGATTCTCGCCAGAAGATAGAGGTGAACTTGAAGGAAGATACTACCACTCGCCGAGACTGTGTCACAGCTGTTCCTGATGTAATTGAGCCTAAGTTGAGTGATATAACGAAAAGTGAGAGAGTGCCTGGGTTATTGATATTAGCCACCAAGGAGGATATGAGAGAGTTTCATGAGGATCCTACAGCCATGCCACTTGTGCTCATGTATAAGGGCGAGGTGTTAGTTTCTAACAACATGACCCCTATTTCTCTTGGTGTCTCTTCTGTTTTGCAGGACTTTGGGGATGTGTTTCCAAAAGACGTACCCGCAGGTTTGCCTCCATTGCGTGGTATAGAACATCAAGTGGCCTTGATTCCTGGCGCAACACTTCCCAACCGTGCACCCTACAGGACTAATCCCGAAGAAACTAAGGAAATTCAGAAGCAAGTACAAGCGTTGCTGGATAAAGGGTACATTCGTGTTTCTCTTAGCCCTTGTGTTGTTCCTGTTATTTTAGTCCCTAAGAAAGATGGTACTTGGCGCGTGTGTGTTGATTGTAGAGCGATTAATAACGTCACTATTCGATATCTTCATCCTATTCCACGCTTAGAGGATATGCTAGATGAATTGAGTGGTGCTGCTGTTTTCTCTAAAATTGACTTGCGAGTGGTTATCATCAAATTAGGGTGAAAGAAGGGGATGAATGGAAAACTTCTTTCAAAACTAAATTCGGTTTGTATGAGTGGTTAGTCATGTTGTTTGGTCTTACTAATGCACCTAGTACCTTCATGTGTTTGATGAATCATGTTTTGAGAGAGTTTATTGGTCGTTTTGTGGTTGTTTACTTTGATGATATACTTATATACAGCCACACCAAATCTGAACATTGCACTCATATTAGACAAATTTTGTAAGTGTTACGTGATAATAAACTGTATGCTAATCTTGAGAAGTGTACATTTGCAAAAGATAAGGTCATATTCCTAGGATTTGTTGTTTCTAAGCATGGAGTAGAGGTAGATCAATCTAAAATTGAATCAATTCAGAATTGGCCTACTCCAATGAATGTAAGTCAAGTGCGTAGTTTCCACGGTCTCGCTGGTTTCTATAGGCGCTTTGTGAAAGATTTTAGCACCATTGCTGCACCTTTGAATGATTTGACAAACAAAGGTGTTCCTTTTGTATGGGGCGCGGCCCAACACATTGCATTTGATACATTGAAACGTTTGCTTACTTCTGCTACATTACTTGCCTTACTGGATTTTTCGAAGCAATTTGAAATTGAATGTGATGCTAGTGGTATAGGCATAGGTGGCGTTTTGATGCAAGAGGGTCGGCCTATAGCTTATTTTTCTGAGAAATTGACTGGTGCTCGTTTGAATTATTCAATCTATGATAAAGAATTGTATGCACTTGTGAGAGTACTTGAAGTTTGGCAACATTATTTGTGGCCAAAGGAATTCATCATACATTCTGATCATGAAGCTTTGAAATACTTGAAAGCTCAATCAAACTTGCATAGAAGATTAGCTAAATGGGTTGTTCATTGAGTCTTTTCCTTACATCATTAACTATAAGAAGGGAAAAGAGAACGTTGTTGCTGATGCTCTATCTAGGAAGAACATGCTATTAACCAATCTTGATGTTAGAATCCCTAGATTAGAAGCTATTTGTGCACTTTATGCAACTGACCATGATTTTGCTGAACCATATCGTTTGTGTGCTCTTAGAAACGCATGGGATAAGTATCATATACATGATGGATATTTGTTTCGAGCTAACAAACTATGTATTCCAGAATTGTCGTTGTGTTTGTTCTTAGTGCAGGAATCACATGCTGGTGGTTTGATGGGTCACTTTGGGCGTGAGAAGACGTTGCTCATGCTTGCTGATCACTTTTATTGGCCCAAGATGAGGCGTGATGTGTACAGATTTGTGAGCCGATGTATTACATGCCACAAGTCTAAATCAAAGCTGAAGCCTCGCGGTTTGTATACACCTCTCTCTGCACCGACAACTCCATGGGAAGACATTAGTATGGATTTTGTGCTAGGTCTACCTAAAACTCAGAGAGGTCATGATTCTATATTTGTGGTAGTGGATAGGTTCTCTAAGATGGCTCATTTTATTGCCTGCCACAAAAGCGACGATGCGTCGCATGTTGCTAACCTGTTTTTCAGGGACATCATGAGATTACATGGAGTACCAGACGATTGTTTCTGACCGTGATGTGAAGTTCATGAGCTACTTTTGGAAGACCTTATGGGGGAAGCTAGGCACGAAGCTGCTGTTCAGTACGACATGTCATCCCCAAATAGATGGTCAAACGGAGGTGGTGAATAGAACATTGTCACAGCTGCTAAGGACCATGATTAAAAAGAATCTGCGGGAGTGGGAAGAGTGTTTGCCACATGTTGAGTTTGCTTACAACAGGGTTGTGCATTCAACTACTCAGCTTTGTCCTTTTGAGGTGGTGTATGGTTTCAAGCCATTGACGCCACTTGATATGTTGCCTCTGCCATTACATGAGAGAGTTGATATGGAGGCATCAAAACGTGCTGATTATGTGAAGAAAATACATGAGAAGACTTGAGAGGCTATTGAGAAGAAAGGCAAGAACATTGCCGCTGCAAGGAATCAAGCAAGGAAAGAAGTGTTTTTCGAGCCTAGAGATATGGTTTGGGTGCATCTACGCAAGGATAGGTTTCCATTACTTCGAAAGTCCAAATTGAAGCCACGTGGTGCTGGTCCTTACAAGGTGTTAACCAAGATTAATGATAACGCCTACTCGGTTGATATACCTATTGAGGATTTTGGTGCAGTTAGCAATAGCTTCAACGTTGCTGATTTGTCACCATATGCTGGAGAAGACCTTGGAGTGTCGAGGTCGACGCCTTTAGAAGTGGGGGGGGGTGGGAGATGATGAGCACATCCCTACAATTACACCTAACCCAATTGCTAATGAAGATGTTCCACTTGCAAAGAAGGATCAATCCAATGAGATAAGCATTGGACCAATCACAAGAGCTCGTGCCAAGCTACTAGAACAACAAGCGAACTTGTTTCTTAATGAACCTGGTGTTTTAATTAATGAGAATTTTATACTACCTAAGTCTTTGAATTATTGCATGATCAGGTACTTAGGAGAAGAAGGTGAAGCACGGAGCGAGGAGCTAATGGAATAAGGCGTGTTGATCAATGGAGAATGCGCATGGGAGGAGAGGGAGGAAGCACAAGGAGCTGTTCAAGACAAAGATCAACAAGAGGAGGACGTTCTCTGCCGCGGCAGAGAAAAGCTTCGTTTCTCTGCCATGGCAGGCTGCCGCGGCAGGAAAACCGAGTCCTACTCTGCCACGGCAGGTTGCCGTGGCCGAGAAAGCGACTACAACTCTGCCACGGCAGAGCCAGTTTGACCGAACCACTTTGTGGTCCGTTTGTATCTAGGTTGGGTGCGACTAACTCGATTTCACCCTTAGGTCGCCGCCTCTTAGACCCTTAAATAGATGGGGGCGCTCTAGCTTTAGTTTTTAGACCACGTTAAAATATTTTGGAGTTGTTTCTTTCATAGAACCTCTGGAATTACCCTGTGTTCGAATCTACCAACTATAATTGAGTGTGATCTATTGTTCCATTGGGAATTAGTAGATTGCATACTACCGTTCGTGGTCACGGCTGCGTGCGCAAGAGTGTGGTGTTGTGAATATCCTACAAGGTTCGAGATCTGTTGCGCTGGCATCAGGGATAGAGCGGGGGAGATCATAGCTACGCACTAGTTATCTATCATCCATCATCATCATCGCCATCCGCTTACTGAGAAGATTGGGCCACCCCATATCAGCCTCTGCATTAGTATATCTATTCCCAGCATTTTATTTAACAAGTTGTAATTAGATCCATGATCATCTCCACCATTAAGCATGTGCCAAGTTTCCAACAACGATGGAATAACAATGACGCAAAGTAGCACATGAGCAAGCAACTACGACTCGCAAGGCCAACTATCTATCAAATAACAGGCAATAGGATGTGTCTAAGGCAATATAGAGGCTGCAAAAAATATAAATGGTGCACGGAAACTAAAGCATCGCAACACGGATAGCAATAGATCAACAGGAGGAAGTAAAGACTATAAACGCAAAATAGGTAGAAAGGGGGGAATGCTCGCCTGGGAAACACTGCCGAGGAGACATTATCTGAAGGATTTGTCGATACTCGCATCAACTCAACATCCTAATCCGCGAAGAACCAAACCACTAAAAGAAACACCGGATGCACTATTAAATACTACGGCAGAAGATCGGGAATGATGCCTGTATGATACATGACATGGCAAAGATGCGATGCAATTAGGCAATATTAAGCAGAACCGGGGTCCCAACAATTAATTAGATGGTTTATGTGTTTAGATACCCCGCATTTTAATTGTTATATTAACAAACAAAATATGACATCGGTTTGCTACGCAAATTTAAATGGAGCCGATATAAGCCTAAAATAGCCCGCATATGGTCTCCATATTTAATTATGAGGTAAATTGGCATAATGCCCCAAACCCACATGATGAGATGTATGCAAGCATGAACAATTTAATATGCAATAAATATATATAGTATTTATAAAATAGGGATATGGGATCGGGGTCACACATTAGGGGGTTCGACGAACTTGTTTCCAAGGGTCCGGTTCGGTGATACGGATCAACGTGATCCGAAAGGGTTTAGGCCCGATCTTTCACGATGATCGATAAAATTCAGCAAGATAGAAAGAGAACTCAATCTGAAATAGATCAAATTGATCTCTCTTCAATTCCTCACGTTGGAACTGATCAAAATCAACTCCCACGCATGGCATAACATCAGACCCTGAAGATCAGCAAGCAAACACGGCGATATGCGCCCCCAAACATTGGGACTTTTCTGGTGTCTCTTTTAGCTCGACAATAACAAGTCTCCATTACAATGACGGCTGCTAGGAACCCTTTATAGGGTGACTCCAATGCTATTTTGGCTGGGCTAGGCCCCATGCCAAACTAAAAGCCCAAATGGGAAAACACACTTGATTTTGGACAGGCCCAAAACCATCACACACAAATAAAACCAAAATAGAAAATAGAAACCTGAACCAAACTTAATAAAAATAAAACAACTAAATATCTTCGGACGCATCTCTTTGGCCAACGTGAAACATCATTGGAGGCGTCCGAAAGTTGGGCTTCACCTCATCTTTAGGAGGCACTTCAAAGAAGAATTGTCCAAGCTTTAGAACATAAGGAGGTGGCAAAATATCAGGAGTAGTAGCTATCATTCCCTCATCATTCGGTCTTCCGGAGTAGAGGCCATTGGATCCACGACGAAGGTCATGGCGGTTCCAGGGAGGAGATCTTGGCATGCCGGGGCTTGTCTTCGGATCCTCAGGATCGGGCTTCGGATCCTTGAACGGTCTTGGCGTCTTCGGGTGTCGAGAAAGAGACGGCGGCGTTTGGGGAGGAAGATCTTGAGTTTCAATGACGAAGAACTTGGCGTTCCATGTTAGAGATAATGTCGATCATCTTTTCTTCCACGGCAAACTTGACCGATGGTCCTGGGGTCACACCAATCCGGGATCGATCTTGTTCGGTACCACAACGATCTTGTCGTACCCATGTCAGAGATATTGTCAGCATCCTATTCAAACATACACAATCGATGTAGTTATGTACTCCAACGTGCAGTAAAAGAACGGACCGCGGGCACACAGACGGTCAGGGACAGGGCCTCGAGGAGCAAGGTAGAAGGCCGATCTATAGGGGCGGGCCTGCCCGCACCAGTGCCACAGAGGAAGCAGGCGGCGGTGCTTCCAGAGATGGAGCTCGGCAGCGGGGCGCGGTCGAGCAGAGGCTCGGGGTGTTGAGGGCAAACCTCTAGGGTGGCCCGATCTTTCACGATTCCCTTTCAAATCGAGGGTGGAATGCGGGGGAAGGAGGGAAGGATGAACACGACGAACACACACACGAAGAACGCGATGAACACACACACGCAAAACCACGATAAACACCAATATCTCACACCGGCGGTGACCGGTCCTGCGCAATCCCTAGGATCGGCGTCGGGCGGAGGACTCTCTCTCGAATCGGCACGGCGAGATGGGAGACTCGGTGAAATCTTGACGTCTAGGCAAAGGGACACCGATGCCTAGGCTTTGTACAACGCGGAGGCACAATGCAAACTCCAACGAGGTTTGGGGATATTGGTGCTCCTTAGTCAAGGAGCATGAGGCAAGAACTAGATAGATCCACAAAGGGGTTTCCACTAATTCCAATATCATGCCTAGGGTTTACAATGGAGGTGGGGGTCTATATATAGGCCAGCCACAAGTTTAGGGGCAATTCAGGCATTAAAGTAGAGTTCTGGGTGAAGTAGAGGGGTACATGGGCCATAGGGCCTAGCTAGGCTCGCAGGCCCATCACTTGGGCCGGACACTCCGGGTCGAGAGGGCCAGACAGTCCGGGGAGGCCGGACAGTCCGGGTCAGAACGACCGGACAGTCCGGGGAGGCCGGACAGTCCGGGTCAGAACGACGGGACAGTCCGGGGTGGCCGGACACTCCGGGAAGTATCCGGGCTCGGGTAGGCCGGACACTCCGGCTGAGTCGGGCCGGACACTCCGGGGTGGCCGGACACTCCGGCTAGATCCGGGCGGACACTCCGGCTCTAGCAGCTTCAGGTCAGGTGCAGCTTCCGGGCTTGTGGGTCGACACGGCGGGGGCTCGTACCTGATGGTGCACAAAGTAGTGGTATGAAGTAGCACGCCATCCAAGGAGGTATCGAATTGGCACGAAGAGAGGAGCGAGTTCACCTTAGCTTGGAGGAGTTTGGCTCGGGCACGAGTCATGGGTCTACTTGGGGGACTTGTTGGTGTAGATGTGGAAGCGTCCGTAGGATGGGCTGCATCAGCTCCCCCCCCTTGGGAAAGAGTCGTCCTCGACTCTTCATGGATATCATCTTGAGCATCTCCATGGTAGGGTGCGAGATCCTTGACATTGAATGTATTGCTTGCAAGGTACTTGGAGGTCGGGATGTCGATGATGTAGGCGTTGTTGTTGATTCGTTTGAGGACCTTGAAGGGACCATCTCCTCTTGGCTTGAGCTTGGAGTCACGTTCCTTGGGGAAGCGGTCCTTGCTTAGGTGTATCCACACAAGGTCACCTTCTTCAAATATCATCTCCTTCTTGTCCTTGTTTAACCTTGAAGCTTGGCGAAGGACTTGTTGTTCGATAGTTGCTCTTGTTCCTTCATGAAGCTTCTTCATAGCTTGTGCGCGCTTCTCGACGTCCATGTTTGTGCGCTCATGGAGAGGTAGTGGTAGGATGTCGAGCGCGGTGAGGGGCTCGAAACCATAGACGATCATGAATGGACTCATCTTGGTTGTTGAGTGCTTGGCTCGATTGTAGGCGAACTTGGCGTGTGGAATGCATTCCTCCCAATCCTTCAGGTATTTCTTTTGATCAACACACGAAGGAGAGTTCCGAGGCTTCGGTTGACAACTTCGGTTTGGCCATCAGTTTGAGGATGTGATGCGGATGAAAAGAGGATCTTGACGCCGAGCTTAGCCATGAGGGTCTTCCACAAGTAGCTCATGAATTTGACGTCGCGGTCGGAGACGATTGTCCTTGGCACACCGTGAAGACGGACGATTGCCCTGAAAAATAGATTTGCAACATGTGAAGCATCGTCGGTCTTATGGCACGGTATGAAGTGTGCCATCTTCGAAAAACGATCCACAACAACAAATATAGAATCATGACCATGCTTGGATCTAGGCAATCCTAACACGAAATCCATGCTAATGTCGGACCAAGGTGTATGAGGAATAGGCAATGGCATATAAAGACCATAGGGATTAGCTTGCGACTTAGCTTGAACACATGTCGTGCATCGTTGAACGTAGCGCTCCACGTCACGCTTCATCTTGGGCCAAAAGTAGTGATTGGAGAGCATGTCCAATGTCTTGTCGTGACCAAAGTGACCCATAAGGCCTCCACCATGAGATTCTTGGAGAAGCAAAAGTTGAAGCGACGACTTCAGAATGCATAGCTTGTTTTGTTTAAAAAGGAAGCCCTTATGCACATAGAAATCATCAACTCCCTTGTCATTGGAGCACTTTGCGAAAATTGGTTCAAAGAACGGGTCGGAAGCATACAAAGATTTTATTTCCTCAAGTCCCAACACGTTGATTTCAAGTCGCGTAAGAAGGCTTGTATGTTTGCGAGACAATGCGTCTGCAACTACATTATCTTTGCCCATCTTATACTTGACAATGTACGGAAAAGACTCCATGAACTCAACCCACTTAGCGTGTCTCTTGCTCAGGTTAGCTTAGCCTTTGAGATATTTCAACGACTCGTGGTCGGAATGTATGATAAATTCCTTGGGCCAAAGGTAGTGTTGCCAAACTTGAAGCACACGAACTAAGGCAAAAAGCTCTTTGTCATAAATCGGATAGTTAAGGCGAGCACCATCAAGTTTTTCGCTATGGTAGGCTATAGGACGTCTGTTTTGCGTAAGGACTCCTCCAAAGCCAATACCACTAGCATCACACTCTCTCTCAAAAGTTTTTGTGAAATCCGTTAATTCAAGAAGAGGTGCTGATGCAGCCCGTCCTGCGGACGCTACTACATCTACAACGCTGATCCCCAAGATCGTCGACCCACGAGCCCTGAAGCTGCACCTGTCCTGAAGCTGCCTGAACCGGAGTGTCCGCCCGAATCCCGCCGGAGTGTCTAGCGCCACCGGAGTATCCGACGCGACTCAGCCAGAGTGTCCGGCCTGCCCGAGCCCGGACCTGGCGTGGACATTCAGAAGGTCATATCGGACACTCCCCGGACACCACCCGGAGTGTCCGGTCAGCCCGGACTGTCCGGCCGTGCCGACCCGGACTGTCCGGCCTAAGTGATGGGCCTGCGAGCCAACAGCTGGGCCCATGTACCCCTCTATTTCGCATCAAACCCTAGTTTTATGCCCAAACTACCCCTGAACTTGTGGCTGGCCTATAAATAGAGCCCCCACCCCTCATTGTATCCCTTAGGCATAGATGATAGACTAAAGACACCCCCCTTTGTGGAATCTCTAGTTTTGCCTCATCCCCTTCTACCAAAGGGGAGCGACTATCGTCACCACCTCGTTGGAGTTTGCATCGCGCCTCCCTCGTTGTACTAGGCCTTGGCATCAGTGTCCCTTTGCCAAGACGTCAAGACCCTCTCCAAGGTGTTCTTTCCTCTCTGCTTGGGATTGACGAGAGCACGTTGACCGATCTTTCCTTGCGAGGATTCTATCGGACCGATGGCCACTGGTGAGAGCAATCGGCCTTGTATCGTGTGTGTTTTGCGTGTGTTCGTCGTGTTCTTCGCGAGGTGTGCGTCCGCTTCCGCTACCTTCTCTCTTTCCCCTCGCTTTCCCATCGATTTGACCACGAGATCCGTGAAGATCGGGCCACCCTAGAGGTTTGCCCTCATCATCTGGTATCAGCAGCTTTTTGTTGCCACGGATTTCTCATCGATTTGGTCTTTTCCCCATAAATTCGAAAATTCCACCAAAAATAGCCCCAATTCGTGTTTTGGACCGATCTGTGATTTGAGTGCGTTTTGGTAGGTTTTGATCCGTGGATTACTTGCTAAACTTGTTGATCTACCTTCTACTATGTTTCCATAGCCTAATTCCTTGATTTCTCCCATCAATTTGAGGTTTTGGTCCCAGTTTTTCCGCCAAAACTCGTCCCGTTCGTGTTCTGGAACTTCTCGATCGACTGGACCGGACTGTTCGGCCAAAACAGACCGGAGTATCCGCCCCGCCGGAGTTTCCGGCCTAAATTGACCGGAATCTCCGCCCCGGCCGGACTGTCCGGCCTGTCCGCATCGGACTGTCCGCCCCCCTGCTGACAGAAAAATCTGTTTCATGGTTTTGAGCATATCTTTTGCATACGAACTCAGATTTTTGTGTTCTTTAGCTCGTTTTGAAGAGGAGAAAGCGCTCTACATCATCATCTCCGTGGTTCATGCTATCTACTCCATCCAAATTCCGTGAGCAAGGCGGAATCCACCAATAAAGGGTGAAGATCGGCGATGAAAGGTATAAAAATTCCGCGACTTCTCCCCACTTGCATCCCTTTGTGAGCCACACTATCTTTGCGTTCAACAAACACCTATTAAGACTAGTTCCTCCTATGATTGCTTGGGCTATGCACATTTTATACCTTGTAGAATACCGAGCAAAAGTTGTGAGCGCGCTATCTCATATAGTTATCTTGTATAGTTGTTGGCACAAGGAAGAGGCAAGTGAAAAAAAAGAAAAAAAAGAAAATAAAAGTGAAAAAAATAGAAAAAGAAAAAGAAAGGAAGAAAGAAACAAGTGCCTCATAGAATAGGAAGCGCAATCTCGACGAACATCAAATAGGTGGTACTTATTGTGCATATCTTGTAGCCCACCAATTTATTGCAATCGAACTAGCGTCTCTCCTTGCACTTGTGCGACACGAGCTTATAGTCTTCGCTAGGTAATCATTTGGTTCTTAGCTCACTTTCTCCGTCGCACAAGTCCAATTTATCCCACCGTGTGTGTTTCCGTGTACATAATTCCTATCTTGTGGATTGACTTGTTTTGCTTTGTGATCATTGTGGTTCTTTACTTGCCATTACAATATCTTGATTCGGATTGTTCTTGGACACACCACCTTCCATACCTATCCACCATAAGCTTTGTGTGTGTGTGTGTGTGTGTGTTTTAGTGGTTAGTTGGTTTTGGTGTTCCGCGTGAACTTCACTTTGCTTGGTATTGATTGCTCTCAAGTGTTGCCACTTGCACGATACTATCTTCCAAGGTAAAGTAAGGTTTGACGTTGCATCCCTAACCCCCTACCACTTCCATATATACCACTTGGTCTGTGAATCATGTCTAGGGACTCTGGAACCGAGGATGATTTATATGAAGAATCCATGATGAGCCACCACGACTACGACTCCACAAGTATAGAGGACATGATGGAGCACTACACTGACAATGGCTCTGCATGCTTTGAGGACCCGGAGCATTGCACATATGACGGCTCCACATGCATGGAAGACATGGAGCACGTCATCAACTATGGATCCTCAAGCATGGAGGAATTGGAGCTCTACATCGACAATGGCTCCTCATGCATGGAGCACTACACCGACAATGGCTCCACATGCTTGGGTGATATGGAGTACTACATCAACAACGACTCCCCAAGCATGGATGACTTCGAGTGCTTCAACGACGACGCCTCACCAAGCATGGAGGACATGGCGAGCTTCACCCACTTCGAGGGCTCTTCCACGAGCCATGAAGAATACCTCCATCGCTTGGAGGTGGAGTACTTCTACACCAAGCTAGCGGAGACGCATCATCAAGAAACCATGACCTTCAAGGCCTAGCGTGCCACACCAAAGGGCACCACCTACTTCGATGATCCACCTCCAAGGCGTCAAGCGCCACCACCTACATGGCGTCATGCACCACCATCTCCAAGGCGACGAGCGCCATCACCTCCAAGCCGTCATGCACCACCATCTCCAAGGCTCCAAGAACCACCATCTCCAAGACGCCAAGCAAGGCCACCTCGAAGGCGTCATGTGCAACAACCTCCTAGGCATCAAGTGCCACCAACTACGAGAAGAGCGGCGCCCCAACATCACCTTCCAAAAGAGGCGCCAAGAAGCAAGAATGTTCATCAACATACATCCTCTCGTGATCATCACCAACATTAAGAGGATACAAGATGTCGTTCAAGTCATCTTTGCCATGAAGACGGAGAATACATGTTGAGCACCATCCATAACGCTCAACCAAGCTCAAGAAGGCACCACCATCACAAGAAGAGTGCCAAGGACAAGGAGCATCGTCGCGAGCGTCATGTGGATGATCAAGTGCGCCATCTACATCAACCTTTGGCAAGGCACGCCAATGACCTCCGTCGACACCATCATAAGGCACCTTCAACTACTCGTGCCACCACCAAAATGGCACCAAGAGCAAGCTCTCCTCCACGCCATCAAGCTTCAACGCCAAGACATGATGTCCTAGATGACGCTGCAACCTCATGGATGAGGAGGACGAAGACCTCTACTTCGCCAAGTTGGACGAGTACGTCAAGAGGACTACACAAGCCAAGGTGCAAGATGGCGACGACAAGGTCAAGAATGGTGAGCATGGGACTTTCCCTTCACCAAAGGAGGCGCAAGGAGTTGAGAGAACCAAGCCTACCCCCATATGCTTGAGTGATGATGTGGTACCAATCCCATGTGAGTATGAGAGCCACTTAGCCCACCTGAGTGAAAACAAGAGTGAGATGAGTGACTCCACCATACGTGAGATTGAGTGCTTCCACTTGGAGGGCATGAGTGATACACCTAGTGATTTGAGAGTGGTAGTTGATAGGTCATGTGAGACCACTTTGATTTCTAACGACTTACCCTCTACCTCTAGTGTGTTATCCCATGATGTGCTAGGTTCCATGGATAAAGAAGCGCCAAGCTTGGAGATGATGATGCCTCCGACCGATAAGATGTACATGGTGGATGAAGATGATGCCATCCCCATACATGATGAAGAAGTCGCCCACATGGAGGCCAACACTACCACAACAACCACTTCATATGAGAGGTATGAACAAGGTAAAAATAAGGGTGTTGATGATGCCATGATCCCACTAGTGGACATGATGACTTGTGATGATTGGCATGCTATGGATGATGTTTGTGATATCACATATGCTTCATTGATATTTCCATGTGATACTTTGCCTTTGCAAAATGTTGAGCATGTGAAATTATTTGATTGTGATGATGTTGCCATAGACATGCCATGCTCTAAACGCTACATTGATGATATCATTGCTTGCACTTTGTTGAACAATTGCTCTTTCCAATGTTTTGCTTGCAATGATGTTACCAATGGTACCCCTCGAATAATGCTTTGTCATGAGTGTTTCACAATCTCTCCCGTTGCTTGCAATATGTTGAATAATTGCTCTTTCACTTGCTTTGCTTGCAACAATAATTCTACTATGGTTTATATTGAGATGGCCCCATAGCTTTCTCAAATTTTGGAGATTTTGAGGATTGCCATGATAAGCATGTTCCCCACTTGCATACTCACCATGCATCTATTTCATACTTGATTGACACTCATGGTGATGTGCACAAGAAGAGATATGTCATGATGGATGATGTATTTCTCTACCATGCACACACATTCTTCCTTTTGTGTTTGATGTGTGTAGGTACCCGCACAAGAATGTCAACCTCGGTTGAGCACGAGTTGACAAAAAGAGCTCTAGAGAGCATCCCCCAAGTGAGTTCAAGATCGAACCCAGCTCTGATACCTTTTGCATGCTTTGCATCTTTCATGTTGACAAATTGCTCTTTCCTATGGTTTGATTGCAAGCATGTTGATGGTATTCTTTCACCTTGTGACAATCATGTCTCGTTGCTTTTGGATATTGATACTTTGTTTGTTGCCACAAAAATGTTGAACAATTTCTCTTTGCAATGTTTTGTGTGCAACTATAATGCCATTATGAGCATGTATTGTCATGAGAGCTTCCAAGTCTCTCGTATTGTTGTTGCCACAAACATAAAGACCACTTCCTCTTTCATATGGTTTGTTTGCAAACATGTTGTTTTTGCTTCCGCTTGCGATCCTCATACCCCCATGATTTTGGCCTTTGATGATATGTGTATGGCATCCAACATACTGAATAATTGTTCTTTCCAATGGTTGGTTTGCACACATAATGTTGTTGCTTTGGATATTCTTCCTCATGTGTTTTTGCCGAATTCTCCTAGCTTTGCATCAAAGATGTTGATCAAGATTTTAGTCACTTGCTTTGAGTGCCACACTAAGATGTTATATGGAGTTTTTGAGTTCCCACATTTGGATGATGTTCAAACGACATCCATGCACTTTGACCTTGCATACGCATTTCATTTGCGATACTTGAGTTGTGCTAATAGTGTTGTGAACAAGAATGGACATGCCACAAATGACATGCTCCTCTATCACACACAAACATATGTTGATTGGTCCTTGTTGTGTGAAGGTACAATAGCATACGTGTCAACCTCTATGGACAAAGAGTTGATAAGACGAATCGAAGAGAGTTACCTAGGGCTATCCTTCAATCAGATATCTCTATATCATAAGGTGACTTCCTTCTACTTGAGGACTCATGCTATAATCTTCATGAATTGGATACTCTTTGAGTGTTGCTTCGCTTTTGTTGTGAGCTTTGTAGGCTTCATGGAAGGTGAAGGAACATTGAAGAGTTGCGATATCAAGCTTCTCAAGGACGACTGTATGGTGAACCCTAGGATCAAGAAGGTCCCTCGACATCATCTTCTTAGTGATGTGCATGAAGAGTCGAGGACGACTCTTTTTGAAGGGGGGAGCTGATGCAGCCCGTCCTGCGGACGCTACTACATCTACAACGCCGAGTCCCCAAGATCGTCGACCCACGAGCCCTGAAGCTGCACCTGTCCTAAAGCTGCCTGAACCGGAGTGTCCGCCCGAATCCCACCGGAGTGTCTGGCGTGACTCAGCCGGAGAGTCCGGCCTGCCCGAGCCCGGACCTGGCGTGGACATTCAGAAGGTCATATCGGACACTCCCCGGAGTGTCCGGTCAGCCCGGACTGTCCAGCCGTGCCGACTCGGACTGTCCGGCCCAAGTGATGGGCCTGCGAGCCAACAGCTGGGCCCATGTACCCTCTATTTCGCACCAAACCCTAGTTTTATGCCCAAACTACCCCTGAACTTGTGGCTGGCCTATAAATAGAGCCGCCACCCCTCATTGTATCCCTTAGGCATAGATGATAGACTAAAGACACCCCCTTTGTGGAATCTCTAGTTTTGCTTCATCCCCTTCTACCAAAGGGGACAGACTATCGTCACCACCTCGTTGGAGTTTGCATCGCGCCTCCCTCATTGTACAAGGCCTTGGCATCAGTGTCCCTTTGCCAAGACGTCAAGACCCTCTCCAAGGTGTTCTTCCCTCTCTGCTTGGGATTGACGGGAGCACGTTGACCGATCTTTCCTTGCGAGGATTCTATCAGACGGCTGGCCACCGGTGAGAGCAATCGGGCTTATATCGTGTGTGTTTTGTGTGTGTTCATCGTGTTCTTCGCGAGGTGTGCGTCCGCTTCCACTACCTTCTCCCTTTCCCTTCGCTTTCCCATCGATTTAACCACGAGATCCGTGAAGATCGGGCCACCCTAGAGGTTTGCCCTCATCAGGTGCTTCGGTGAGCCTCTTTTTAAGTTCATCAAAAGCTTTTTGTTGTGCTTTGCCCCACACGAAGGTGACATTCTTTTTGGTCAATTCATTAAGGGGACAAGCAATGGTTGAAAAGTCTTTCACAAAGCGACGATAGAAACTGGCTAACCCATGAAAACTTCGCAGTTCACTCACATTTATTGGTATAGGCCAATCTCTATGTCCTTTACCTTTGAAACATCAACTTCAATTCCCTTTGAAGAAACGACAAATCCAAGAAAAATCAACTTGTCTTTAGCAAAAGTGCACTTGGGAAGATTAGCATAAAGCTTTTCATGTCGAAGGATTTGCAAAACTTCCTTGACATGTGTTATATGGTCCTCAAGTGAATTGCTATAAACAAGAATATCATCGAAATAGACAACAACACTTTTTCCAATGAGAGAATGCAAGATGTGATTCATAAGGCGCATGAACGTGGATGGGGCATTTGATAAACCAAAGGGCATAACCAACCATTCATAGAGACCAAGTTTGGTCTTGAAGGCGGTTTTCCACTCATCACCTTCAGCCATGCGTATTTGATGGTAACCACTACGAAGATCAATTTTCGAAAAAATAGTGGCTCCACACACAACTCATCAAGCATGTCATCGAGACGTGGTATGGGATTCGATAACACATGGTGATAGCATTGATTGGACGGCAGTCCATGCATAACCGTAACGTGTCATCCGTCTTTGGAACAAGAATCACGGGTACGACACTTGGACTAGTGCTAACTTGGATCAAACCTTTGGAGACGAGTTGGTTGATTTGACGTTCAATCTCCTTTGTCTCCTCCGGGTTCGTGTGGTAAGCGGCGCGGTTAGAAGTGGTGCACCGGGGATGAGGTCGATGCGATGTTTAATGCCGCGAAGAGGAGGTAGTCCATGTGGAAGCTCCTAGGGGAACACATCCTTGAATTCCTGCAAAACACTCATCAAAGATGGAGGAACATTGGTTAATTCGTTAGTTCCTTGCGCTAGTCCCTTGCAAAGGAGGACATAATGCAAGATGGATGGGTTGTTCCGAACATCTCTCATCTCACTTTTGGTGGCAAGGAGAACACTCTTCGTTTTTCCACTCGAATTTGGCTTGTGGCTCTCACTCACTATGAGGTGGGTCTCTCTCTCACCGCTCTTCTCACAAGTAGGTGTTGTGCTTTGCGCCCTCGCTAAAGCCTTTGCATTGTCCGCAATTATTTGGCTAGGAGTCATCGGTTGCAAAACACATGTTTTGTTGAGCCATTTGAAGGTGTATATATTGGTGCGACCATCATGTTGTGCAGCCTTGTCAAATTGCCATGGTCGACCAAGAATCATGTGGCAAACTGTCATAGGAACTACATCACATTCCACCGTATCTTTGTAAGGACCAATGGCGAAGGAGACCGATACGGTATGCTTGATCTTCACAGACCCTTGGTCACTTAGCCATTGCACGTGGTAGGGGTGCTTGTGTGGATGGAGGGTAAGGTTGAGCTTCTCACACAACTCGGTGCTAGGAAGGTTGTGGTAACTCCCTCCGTCAATGATCACCTTGATAGATTTGCCATTGATGCTGGCTCGTGTTTGGAAGATATTGGAGCGTTGGTCTTCATGCTCTTGTGCTTGAGTGGTCAAGATCCTTGTGACCACAAGCGATGGACTTGCGTCATGTTCACACAAGAGGAGTTCTTGATCATCTTCCACTCTTTGCCTTGCCATTGCTTCCTTGACACGGGCATCAAACTCATCTTCACTCAAGTACTCTTCATCACCATTGTCATGGATGAACAAGACTTTCTTGTTTCCACATTCGGCCGACTTGTGTCCTTTACCTCCACACTTGTAGCATTCATCGTTGAAAGGTGGATCACTCTTTGCTTGCTTGCCACTTGTGGGCAGTTTTCCTTGAGGAAGTATGGGCTTGAAGGAAGGCTTGGAGGTACTTGAGGAGCTACCATTGAAAGTTGTTGGTGTAGCGGTTGAAGCTTGCTTGTAGGTGAAGTACGTCTTGGGCTTGTTGTACTTGATATCCTCTTGTACTTGACGTTCAGCCTTTGTTGCAATGTGCACAAGCTCAACCATGGTGTTGTATGTTTGGAACTCGACGATGCGCTTGATTGGGTGATTCAAGCCAATAAGGAAACGTGCCATTGTTTGCTCCATGCGCTCATCAATGTTGGCGTGAATCAAGTTGAGTTCCATTTGATTGAAGTATTCTTCCACGGTCTTTGTCCCTTGACGAAGATCTTGAAGGTTGTTGAAGAGCTCACTCGTGTAGTGCGCGGGGACAAACCAGGATCTCATGTGAGCCTTCATGTCATGCCAAGTTGTGATTGGCGGTTCTTGTCTTGCATCACGAGAAACTTGAACTTGTTCCCACCAAAGGTTGGCGTAATCATCAAACTCTAGCGAAGCCATGGCGACCATCTTCTCGTTGCTATAGTTGTGCATGCGGAAGATCTTGTCGACTTTGAGTGCCCATGAGAGGTATTCATCGGGGTTATTGGATCCGGTGAACTTGGGCATTGTGAACTTGAGCTTGCCAAAAGTTTCTTCATCGTTGTGGTCATTGCGACGATCTTGGTGACCTTGTTGATGATCTTGTAGTTGGGGAGGTGGAACTTGGTTCTCGCGTCCTTGTTGCGGAGCTTGCTCTTGGTATTGTTGTTGAGGAGGAGCTTGCTCTTTCTCTTGGCGCGGTTGATGACGTGGTTGAGGTACTTGGGTCTCATGGTGGCGAAGGTGTGTAGCCTCTTGACGCGGTTGATGACGAAGAGGAGGCTCGTTCCTCGGTTGGTGATGTTGGTTAGGCACATGGGCCTCACGGCGAAGAACATGGTCATGAGCCTCTTGACGTCGTGGGCGTCGCTCAACTTGTATCACTTGACGCTCCAAGTTTTGTTGATGTGGAGGAGGCGCCTCGTGATGACCATGGTGTCGTTGTTGACGTTCATGACGTTGATGAAGAGGAGGAGGATCTTAAAGAGCTTGACGTCGATGACGAGCTTGATTCTCCAAATTGGAGTCATCACTTGTTGTGTCAAGAATGTGTCGCGGTCGGTGGTGGTAGACTTGCGGTTGCACTTGCGGTTCCTCTTGTGGTTGCCCTTGTTGAATCACCAGTGCCCTTGCGTGATGACGGTGTGCTTCTTGCCTTGCTCGTGGCCTTGAAGAGAGGTCACTGTCATAGCTTGACGTTGCGGCGTGCCGTGGGGAAGGTACATAGTTCGAAGAGATTCCATCTTCAACCACTAGGGCATCGTTGCGTCTTTGAGCACTTTGATGTAGATCTTGTGGAAGAGGTGCATGACGATGCGAAGAACTTGCCGAGCTTGATGCGCGTGAACGTGGTCTTGCCATGCCATCGATGAGGTGTCGAAGATTGTCATTTGTTTCGGCGACGGAGCATTGAAGCGCTTCATTTTGGTGGCCGAAGTTGTGATGCATTGCATGCATTTGTCGTTCGAGGCCGTCGAAGCGGTTGTCGATGTTCTTGACCCCGGCTTGCATCTCGCCAAATTGTTCATCTTGTCGCATCTCAAGGGCTTGGCAACGTTCACGGAACTCTTGTCGAACGATGAAGTGACTTGCACGCGTCATGTACGGACCTTGATCTTCTTCTTGGGTAGGTGGTTGCCTCGTCTCACTGTGCCTATCCATCATGCAAAACACACAAGTATTGTATATGGAAGTGGAATATGGTGGTGTTAGTCTTGTACCTCACCTTGGTGATTGCACCAAACTAGAAACCATAAGTGAGAGCTATTAGCGTGCAAAGTGGAAATGTCAAGAAAACTCACACTAACTCTCAAAAGCTTGTTGGTGGTAGGTTAGGGTTGTGGAAAGCCAAAGAACCAACCAAAAGAAAAGGGATAGTCAAAAGTGGTAAAAATCCAACAAAACTCAAGTCAAAGGCGAAGGTCAACAACTCAAAAGGGTGACGGGAACCTACGACTATGTACACACACGTGGAGAAAGTTGGGATTGACACGACTATGAAAATGAGCAAACAAAATGTCCTAACGAAGACTAAGCTCGTTGTCGTGCCAATGCAAGGAGAGACCGTGGCTCGTTTGCAAAGAGGAAAAGTGAGCAACGGATTTGTGCACTTGTCTTGGGCGCTCTTCTTTCTCTATTGCTTACAAGCTTTGAGACTCTCTTTTGCAAAGGGAGACTATTTTTGTTTTGCTTTTTCTTTGTTTTTTTTTGTTTTTTTTTCTCTCCCTTGATGCTACCTAGTCACACTTGATAATGCTCTTGCACTCTCACTATCCAAGGACAAATGCACAATGGTCAAGCAAACACAAGATGAGCCACTCTCATGGGATAGGTACACACAAAGGAAGATGGGGGTTAACAAGGTGACGCAAGTTATACCTTCTTTGATGATGAACTTGACGTCGGTGGTGCGGGATGATGTTCTTGGTCTGTGGTGTCGATGAGCGCGGAAGTTGATGATGCAGAAGCTTGCTGGTAGTTGCTGACATGCACACGGGACACGAGCAAACAAAGGAGATTAGCCAATGCGAAAAAATGAGGCAAAACAGTCAAAACATGTGTTACAGCCGGACACTCCGGTCTGTCTGGGCCGGACACTCCGGTCTGGCCGGACACTCCGGTCTGGCCGGACACTCCGGTCTGGTTCGGCCGGACACTCCTGTTGGTACGAGCCGGACACTCTGGCGCGGGTTTCCTGCTCGTGTTCTTGAGCGCAAATCCTCGCCTTCGGGCCTCAAATCCGCGAAAAACTGGCCAAATCGGGCTGGGGAAACGCATGATAAAGCTGGACCATCTCCTTAGAAAAGGTTTGGTCGGATCAAAACCACAAATAACACTCCAAATCAAGAGATCGATCCAAAGGCAAATATGGGCTATTTTTTGTGGGCATTTTCGAATTTTTGGTGGATAGAAGAAAAATTTGTGGCGGAAATCGTGAGCAACGAAGCTCTTGATACCAATATGTTGAGGGCAAACCTCTAGGGTGGCCCGATCTTTCACGATTCCCTTTCAAATCGAGGGTGGGGTGCGGGGGAAGGAGGGAATGATGAACACGACAAACACACACACGAAGAACGCGATGAACACACACACGCAAAACCACGATAAACACCAATAGCTCACACCGGCGGTGACCGGTCCGGCGCAATCCCTAGGATCGGCGTCCGGCGGAGGACTCTCTCTCGAACCGGCACGGCGAGATGGGAGACTCGGTGAGATCTTGACGTCTAGGCAAAGGGACACCGATGCCTAGGCCTTGTACAACGCGGAGGCACAATGCAAACTCCAACGAGGTCAAGGAGCATGAGGCAAGAACTAGATAGATCCACAAAGGGGTTTCCACTAATTCCAATATCATGCCTAGGGTTTACAATGGAGGTAGGGGTCTATATATAGGCCAGCCACAAGTTCAGGGGTAATTCAGGCATTAAAGTAGAGTTCTGGGCGAAGTAGAGGGGTACATGGGCCATAGGGGCTAGCTAGGCTCGCATGTCCATCACTTGGGCCAGACACTCCGGGTCGAGAGGGTCGGACAGTCCGGGGAGGCCGGACAGTCCGGCACAGATCAACCGGACAGTCCGGGGTGGCCGGACACTCCTGGAAGTATCCGGGCAGTGTCCGATTCGACCTTCTAATTGTCCATGCTAGGTCCGGGCTCGGGCAGGCCGGACACTCCGGCTGAGTCGGGCCGGACACTCCGGGGTGGCCGGACACTCCGGCTGGTTCCGGGCGGACACTCCGGCTCTGGCAGCTTCAGGTCAGGTGCAGCTTCCGGGCTCGTGGGTCGACACGGCGGGGGCTCGTACCTGATGGTGCACAAAGTATTGGTATGAAGTAGCACGCCATCCAAGGAGGTATCGAATTGGCACGAAGAGAGGAGCGAGTTCACCTTAGCTTGGAGGAGTTTGGCTCGGGCACGAGTCATGGGTCCACTTGGGGGACTTGTTGGTGTAGATGTGGAAGCGTCCGTAGGACGGGCTGCATCAGCTCCCCCCCTTGGGAAAGAGTCCTCCTCGACTCTTCATGGATATCATCTTGAGCATCTCCATGGTAGGGTGCGAGATCCTTGACATTGAATGTATTGCTTGCAAGGTACTTGGAGGTCGGTATGTCGATGATGTAGGCGTTGTTGTTGATTCGTTTGAGGACCTTGAAGGGACCATCTCCTCCTGGCTTGAGCTTGGAGTCACGTTCCTTGGGGAAGCGGTCCTTGCTTAGGTGTATCCACACAAGGTCACCTTCTTCAAATATCATCTCCTTCTTGTCCTTGTTTAACCTTGAAGCTTGGCGAAGGACTTGTTGTTCTATAGTTGCTCTTGTTTCTTCATGAAGCTTCTTCATAGGTTGTGCGCGCTTCTCGACGTCCATGTTTGTGCGCTCATGGAGAGGTAGTGGTAGGATGTCGAGCGCGATGAGGGGCTCGAAACCATAGACGATCATGAATGGACTCATCTTGGTTGTTGAGTGCTTGGCTCGATTGTAGGCGAACTCGGCGTGTGGAATGCATTCCTCCCAATCCTTCAGGTATTTCTTTTGATCAACACACGAAGGAGAGTTCTGAGGCTTCGGTTGACAACTTCGGTTTGGCCATCAGTTTGAGGATGTGATGCGGATGAAAAGAGGAGCTTGACGCCGAGCTTGGCCAAGAGGTCTTCCACAAGTAGCTCATGAATTTGACGTCGCGGTCGCAGACGATTGTCCTTGGCACACCGTGAAGACGGACGATTTCCCTGAAAAACAGATTTGCAACATGTGAAGCATCGTCGGTCTTATGGCACGGTATGAAGTGTGCCATCTTGGAAAAACGATCCACAACAACAAATATAGAATCATGACCATGCTTGGATCTAGGCAATCCTAACACGAAATCCATGCTAATATCGGACCAAGGTGTATGAGGAATAGGCAATGGCATATAAGGACCATAGGGATTAGCTTGCGACTTAGCTTGAACACGTGTCGTGCATCGTTGAACGTAGCGCTCGACGTCACGCTTCATCTTGGGCTAAAAGTAGTGATTGGAGAGCATGTCCAATGTCTTGTCGCGACCAAAGTGACCCATAAGGCCTCCACCATGAGATTCTTGGAGAAGCAAAAGTTGAAGCGACGACTTCGGAATGTATAGCTTGTTTTGTTTAAAAAGGAAGCCCTTATGCAAATAGAAATCATCAACTCCCTTGTCATTGGAGCACTTTGCGAAAATTGGTTCAAAGAACGGGTCGGAAGCATACAAAGATTTTATTTCCTCAAGACCCAACACGTTGATTTCAAGTCTCGTAAGAAGGCTTGTCTGTTTGCGAGATAATGCGTCCGCAACTACATTATCTTTGCCCTTCTTATACTTGACAATGTACGGAAAAGACTCCATGAACTCAACCCACTTAGCGTGTCTCTTGCTCAAGTTAGCATAGCGTTTGAGATATTTCAACGACTCGTGGTCGGAATGTATGATAAATTCCTTGGGCCAAAGGTAGTGTTGCCAAACTTGAAGGACATGAACTAAGGCAAAAAGCTCTTTGTCATAAATCGGATAGTTAAGGCGAGCACCATCAAGTTTTTTGCTATGGTAGGCTATATGACGTCTGTTTTGCATAAGGACTCCTCCAATGCCAATACCACTAGCATCACACTCTCTCTCAAAAGTTTTTGTGAAATCCGGGGAAGCAATAAGAGGTGCTGATGCAGCCCGTCCTGCGGACGCTACTACATCTACAATGCCGAGTCCCCAAGATCGTCGACCCACGAGCCCTGAAGCTGCACCTGTCCTGAAGCTGCCTGAACCGGAGTGTCCGCCCGAATCCCGCCAGAGTGTCTGGTGCCACCGTAGTGTCCGACGTGACTCAGCCGGAGTGTCCGGCCTGCCCGAGCCCGGACCTGGTGTGGACATTCAGATGGTCATATCGGACACTCCCCGGACACCACCCGGAGTGTCCGGTCAGCCCGGACTGTCCGGCCGTGCCGACTCGGACTGTCCGGCACAAGTGATGGGCCTGTGAGCCAACAGCTGGGCCCATGTACCCCTCTATTTCGCACCAAACCCATGTACACCGATGCCTAGGCCTTGTACAACGTGGAGGCACAATGCAAACTCCAACGAGGTTTGGGGATATTGGTGCTCCTTAGTCAAGGAGCATGAGGCAAGAACTAGATAGATCCACAAAGGGGTTTCCACTAATTCCAATATCATGCCTAGGGTTTACAATGGAGGTAGGGGTCTATATATAGGCCAGCCACTAGTTCAGGGGTAATTCAGGCATTAAAGTAGAGTTCTGGGCGAAGTAGAGGGGTACATGGGCCATAGGGTCCAGCTAGGCTCGCATGCCCATCACTTGGGCCGGACACTCCGGGTCGAGAGGGCCGGACACTCCGGGGAGGCCGGACAGTCCGGGTCAGATCGACCGGACAGTCTGGGGTGGACGGACACTCCGGGAAGTATCCGGGCAGTGTCCGATTCGACCTTCTGATTGTCCACGCCAGGTCCGGGCTCGGGCAGGCCGGACACTCCGGCTGAGCCGGGCCGGACACTCCGGCTGGATCCGGGCGGACACTCCGGCTCTAGCAGCTTAAGGTCAGGTGCAGATTCCGGGCTCGTGGGTCGACGCTGCGGGGGCTCGTACCTGATGGTGCACAAAGTAGTGGTATGAAGCAGCACGCCATCCAAGGAGGTTTCGAATTGGCACGAAGAGAGGAGTGAGTTCACCTTAGCTTGGAGGAGTTTGGCTCGGGCACGAGTCATGGGTCCACTTGGGGGACTTGTTGGTGTAGATGTGGAAGCGTCCGTAGGATGGCCTGCATCACGGGGAGGCATCGGAGTGAAGGAGATTGTGGGCGAGGAGGGGCAGTAGAGGACGTCAAGGGGGAGGCCTGGGGGCAGCGGTGCGTCTCCGTGATGAGCATGGCGCGGGGTGGCCGGAGAAGGGGAGGGAGGAGCGGCCTTAGGGAGCCGCTGGCGGCGGGGAGCCGAGGCGGAGCTTGGTGATGGAGGGGGACCTCACGGCGGCTCGCGGGGAGACGGTGTGGTGTTGGGGCGCTCGGTCTTGGGGAGGAAGGGGACGTTTGGGCGCGGGGTGGACTCGAGCGGGGCAGCGAGGGCTCGCTCCGGCGGAGGGCAGCTCGACAGTGGCGGGACAAAGCTCGGGAGAGGCCATGACGAGGGAGAGGGCGCGCGGCAGCTCGGGCGGCCGATGCTCGCGGGTGAGGGCGTCGCTCGGCAGATGGGTCGCGGCGGCGGTCGGTGGTGAACTGATATGGGGTGGCCCGATCTTCTCAGTAAGCGGATGGCGGTGATGATGGTGGATGATAGATAACTAGCCTGTAGCTATGAACTCTCCCGCTCGATCCCTGATGCCAATGCAACAGCTCTCGAACCTTGTAGGATATTCACAACACCACGCTCTTGCGCACGCAGCCGTGACCACGAACGGTAGTATGCAATCTACTAATTCCCAATGGAACAACAAATCACACTCAATTATAGTTGGTAGATTCGAACACAGGGTAATTCGAGAGGTTGCATGAAAGAAACAACTCCAAAATATTTTAACGTGCTCTTCCCCCTAACTACGGGTCGTCCCAGGGCTTATAAGGGCAGCCGGGGCGGCCAGAAACCGAAACTAAACGCAAACAACTCAAACTGATACAAACCGACTCGGACCAGATTCGGTCGGCGGGCGGACACTCCGGTCGAAATCGGCCGGACAGTCCGGTCAGGCCGGACACTTTGAAGTTTCCGGGTGGAGTCTGTGTAGTGTCCAAACTGACATACTGAATGTCCACGCCAGTTTGCGTCTCGACCAGGCCAGACAGTCCGGGTGGATCTGGCCGGACACTCCGGTCGTGGCAGATCTTTTTGCCTCCGTCTTGATGATCTTCTCTTGCGCCTTCCTCCTGCTCCTCCCTCGCGCATCCTTGGGCGATCATCATGTTGGGCTTCTCTTGTAGCCCTTCTCCTCCTCGCGCCATGCTTGATTCTCCAACGAACCTGATCATACATAAATGCATAGACTTAGGCAGTATAAAGTTCTCATCAATCAAAGTACTAGATTCGTTTAGGAGTAAATTCACCTGTTGTTCTAGTAGCTTAGCACGAGCTCTTGTAATAGGTCCAATTCTAATCTCATTGGACTGATCCTTTCTTGCAACATTTGTAGCATCTTCAGTAGTCATTGGGGTAGGTGTAATTGTAGGGATGTCCTCGGTGAGCCACTTTTTAAGTTCATCAAAAGCTTTTTGTTGTGCTTTGCCCCACACGAAGGTGACATTCTTCTTGGTCAATTCATTAAGGGGACAAGCAATGGTTGAAAAGTATTTCACAAAGCGACGATAGAAACCGGCCAACCCATGAAAACTTCAGAGGTCACTCACATTTGTTGGTATGGGCCAATCTCTTATGTCCTTTACCTTGGAAACATCAACTTCAATTCCCTTCGAAGAAACGACAAATCCAAGAAAAATCAACTTGTCTTTAGCAAAAGTGCACTTGGGAAGATTAGCATAAAGCTTTTCATGTCGAAGGATTTGCAAAACTTCCTTGACATGTGTTATATGGTCCTCAAGTGATTTGCTATAAACAAGAATATCATCGAAATAGACAACAACACTTTTTCCAATGAGAGAATGCAAGATGTGATTCATAAGGCGCATGAAGGTGGATGGGGCATTTGATAAACCAAAGGGCATAACCAACCATTCATAGAGACCAAGTTTGGTCTTGAAGGCGGTTTTCCACTCATCACCTTCAGCCATGCGTATTTGATGGTAACCACTACGAAGATCAATTTTCGAAAAAATAGTGGCTCCACACACAACTCATCAAGCATGTCATCGAGACGTGGTATGGGATTCGATAACACACGGTGATAGCATTGATTGGACGGCAGTCCATGCATAACCGTAACGTATCATCCGTCTTTGGAACAAGAATCACGGGTACGGCACTTGGACTAGTGCTAACTTGGATCAAACCTTTGGACACGAGTTGGTTCATTTGACGTTCAATCTCCTTTGTCTCCTCGGGGTTCATGCGGTAAGCGGCGCAGTTGGGAAGTGGTGCACCGGGGATGAGGTCGATGCGATGTTCAATGCCGCGAAGAGGAGGTAGTCCATGTGGAAGCTCCTCGGGGAACACATCCTTGAATTCCTGCAAAACACTCATCAAAGA
Organism: Avena eriantha; assembly: GCA_910589775.1. Classification (NCBI taxonomy): domain Eukaryota; kingdom Viridiplantae; phylum Streptophyta; class Magnoliopsida; order Poales; family Poaceae; genus Avena; species Avena eriantha. The sequence continues at coordinate 389,274,168 of OU342743.1, forward strand.
TGGAGGAACATTGGTTAATTCGTTAGTTCCTTGCGCTAATCCCTTGCAAAGGAGGACATAGTGCAAGATGGATGGGTTGTTCCGAACATCTCTCATCTCACTTTTGGTGGCAAGGAGAACACTCTTCGTTTTTCCACTCGAATTTGGCTTGTGGCTCTCACTCACTATGAGGTGGGTCTCTCTCTCACCGCTCTTCACAAGTAGGTGTTGTGCTTTGCGCCCACGCTAAAGCCTTTGCATTGTCCGCAATTATTTGGCTAGGAGTCATCGGTTGCAAAACACATGTTTTGTTGAGCCATTTGAAGGTGTATATATTGGTGCGACCATCATGTTGAGCAGCCTTGTCAAATTACCATGGTTGACCAAGAATCATGTGGAAAACTATCATAGGAACTACATCTCATTCCACCGTATCTTTGTAAGGACCAATGGCGAAGGAGACCGATACGGTATGCTTGATCTTCACGGACCTGTGGTCACTTAGCCATTGCACGTGGTAGGGGTGCTTGTGTGGATGGAGGGTAAGGGTGAGCTTCTCACACAATTCGGTGCTAGCAAGGTTATGGCAACTCCCTCCGTCAATGATCACCTTGATAGATTTGCCATTGATGCCGGCTCGTGTTTGGAAGATATTGGAGCGTTGGTCTTCATGCTCTTGTGCTTGAGTGGTCAAGATCCTTGTGACGACAAGCGATGGACTTGCGTCATGCTCACACATGAGGAGTTCTTGATCATCTTCCACTCGTTGCCTTGCCATTGCTTCCTTGACACGGGCATCAAACTCATCTTCACTCAAGTACTCTTCATCACCATTATCATGAATTTACAAGACTTTCTTGTTTCCACATTCGGCCGACTTGTGTCCTTCACCTCCACACTTGTAGCATTCACCGTTGAAATGTGTATCACTCTTTGCTTGCTTGCCACTTGTGGGCAGTTTTCCTTGAGGAAGTGTGGGCTTGAAGGAAGGCTTGGAGGTACTTGAGGAGCTACCATTGAAAGTTGTTGGTGTAGCGGTTGAAGCTTGCTTGTAGGTGAAGTACGTCTTGGGCTTGTTGTACTTGATATCCTCTTGCACTTGACGTTCAGCCTTTGTTGCAATGTGCACAAGCTCAACCATGGTGTTGTATGTTTGGAACTCGACGATGCGCTTGATTGGGTGATTCAAGCCAATAAGGAAACGTGCCATTGTTTGCTCCATGCGCTCATCAATGTTGGCGCGAATCAAGTTGAGTTCCATTTCCTTGAAGTATTCTTCCACGGTCTTTGTCCCTTGACGAAGAGCTTGAAGGTTGTTGAAGAAGTCACGCGTGTAGTGCGCGGGGACAAACCAGGATCTCATGTGAGCCTTCATGTCATGCCAAATTGTGATTGGCGGCTCTTGTCTTGCATCACGAGCAACTTGAACTTGTTCCCACCAAAGGTTGGCGTAGTCATCAAATTCTAGCGAAGCCATGGCGACCATCTTCTCGTTGCTATAGTTGTGCATGCGGAAGATCTTGTCAACTTTGAGTGCCCACAAGAGGTATTCTTCGGGGTCATTGGATCCGGTGAACTTGGGCATTGTGACCTTGAGTTTGCCAAAAGTTTCTTCATCGTTCCGGTCATTTCGACGAGCTTGGTGACCTTGTTGATGATCTTGTAGTTGGGGAGGTGGAACTTGGTTCTCGCATCCTTGTTGCGGATCTTGCTCTTGGTATTGTTGATGAGGAGGAGCTTGCTCTTGCTCTTGGCGCAGTTCTTGACGTGGTTGAGGTGCTTGGGCCTCATGGTGGCGAAGGTGTGTAGCCTCTTGACGCGGTTGATGACGAAGAGGATGCTCGTTCCTTGGTTGGTGATGTTGGTTAGGCACATGGGCCTCACGGCGAAGAACATGGTCATGAGCCTCTTGACGTGGTGGGCGTCGCCCAACTTGTATCACTTGACGCTCCAAGTTTTGTTGATGTGGAGGAGCCGCCTCGTGATGACCATGGTGTCGTTGTTGACGTTCATGATGTTGATGACGAGGAGGAGGATCTTGAAGAGCTTGACGTCGATGACGAGCTTGATTCTCCAAGTTGGAGTCATCACTTGTTGTGTCAAGTATGTGTCGCGGTCGATGGTGGTAGACTTGCGGTTGTACTTGTGGTTGCGCTTGCGATTCCTCTTGTGGTTGCTCTTGTCGTATCACTAGTGCCCTTGCGTGATGACGGTGTGCTTCTTGCCTTGCTCGTGGCCTTGAAGAGAGGTCACCGTCATAGCTTGACGTTGCGGCGTGCCGTGGGGAAGGTACATAGTTCGAAGAGATTCCATCTTCAACCACGGGGGCATCATTGCGTCTTTGAGCACTTTGATGTAGATCTTGTGGAAGAGGTGCATGATGATGCAAAGAACTTGCCGATCTTGATGCGCGTGAACGTGGTCTTGCCATGCCATCGATGAGGCGTCGAAGATTGTCATTTGTTTCGGCGACGGAGCGTTGAAGCGCTTCATTTTGGTGGCCGAAGTTGTGATGCATTGCATGCATTTGTCGTTCGAGGCCGTCGAAGCGGTTGTCGATGTTCTTGAACTCGGCTTGCGTCTCGCCAAATTGTTCATCCTGTCGCGTCTCAAGGGCTTGGCAACTGATGAGGATATATACATGGATTATGATGATTCTGACTGCCTGAACTGGAAGGAAATATTGAGTCAAATCAATAATGACTATTAGGTGAATTTATTCCTAATTGAACATGATGTTTTATTTAATGAGAATTTATACTACCTAAGTCTATGCATCTTTATATGATCAGGTTTATTGATAACACAAGCATTGCACGAGGAGGAAGAGAGTTGCAGCAACAAGGAAAAGCGCTAATTTCCAATATCAACAAGTGCGCGAGGGAGGAGCGGGAGGCATGCACACTAGGAGGCAATGAGGAAATCACGTATGAGCAAGAGTGAGAGATGGCGCACCAAGAATTACATGTTTGAGGTGTTCCACGACGTTTGGACTGCGTGCCAATAACGCAGAACCCATATATGGGTCGGTATGTATCAGTTTGAGTCGAACCGAGTCAGTTTGGGCCAAGTTATGGCTGTTTTTAGGCCCGTTTAGAGGGGAGGACCCCCCATCCCTCATATAAACCTCCGTAGCCGTCACAAGTTAGGTTTAAGACCACGTTAAAATATTTTGGAGTTGTTTATTTCATAGAACCTCTGGAACTACCCTGTGTTCGAATCTGCCAACTATAATTGAGTGTGATCTGTTGTTCCATTGGGAATTAGTAGATTGCATACTACCGTTCGTGGTCACGGCTGCGTGCGCAAGAGTGTGGTGTTGTGAATATCCTACAAGGTTCGAGAGCGGTTGCATTAGCATCAGGGATCGAGCGGGAGAGATCATAGCTACGCACTAGTTATCTATCATCCACCATCACCATCGACAAGAGCTTGCTAAGAAGATCGGGCCACCCCATATCATCTAAGAGTCTGAGAGAAAAAGAAAACATCAGTGCAGTAGATGCTAATACATGTGAGGATATTTCTACTAATGTAATCATCTCTACTCCTGGTATTGTTTCTTGTGCTATGCAGGTTGCTTTTGAAGAAAGGGAGCAATCTATTTTACAACCTACATCGTCGGACTGTGCATTGTCACTTGCGGCGGATGTTTTAGTACCTACTACAACTGAGGAGATTGTTGATGACATTGGTACTGTTTTGGAGCTTCAGACAACATGTGCGACATATTGTGAGTCTATTCCTTTACTGAAGCCTCCTTGTGATTTGCCTTGCACTACTGTTTCAGCACCATGTGATAGTCGTGGAATTAGTGGAAACCCCCCTTTGTGGATCTATCTAGTTCTTGCCTCATGCTCCTTGACTAAGGAGCACCAATATCCCCAAACCTCGTTGGAGTTTGCATCGTGCCTCCGCGTTGTACAAGGCCTAGGCATCGGTGTTCCTTTGCCTAGACGTCAAGATCTCACCGAGTCTCCCATCTCGTCGTGCCGGTTCGAGAGAGAGTCCTCCACCCGACGCCGATCGTAGGGATTGCGCCGGATCGGTCACCGCCGGCGTGAGCTATTGGTGTTTATTTTGGTTTTGGTGTGTGTGTTCATCGTGTTCTTCGTGCGTGTGTTCATCGTGTTCTTCGTGCGTGTGTTCGTCATGTTCATCCTCTCCTCCTTTCCCCGCATTCCACCCTCGATTTGAAAGGGAATCGTGAAAGATCGGGCCACCCTAGAGGTTTGCCCTCAACCTATTGGTATCAAGAGCTTCGTTGCTCACGATTTCCCCCACAAATTTTGTACATAGTCGTAGGTTCCCGTCACCCTTTTGAGTTGTTGACCTTCGCCTTTGACTTGAGTTTTGTTGGATTTTTACCACTTTTGACTACCCCTTTTCTTTTGGTTGGTTCTTTGGCTTTCCACAACCCTAACCTACCACCAACAAGCTTTTGAGAGTTAGTGTGAGTTTTCTTGGCATTTCCACTTTGCACGCTAATAGCTCTCACTTGTGGTTTCTAGTTTGGTGCAATCCCCAAGGTGAGGTACAAGGCTAACACCACCATATTCCACTTCCATATACAATACTTGTGTGCTTTGCATGATGGATAGGCATGGTGAGACGAGCCAACCACCTCCCCAAGAAGAAGATCAAGGTCAGTACATGACGCGTGCAAGTCACTTCATCGTTCGACAAGAGTTCCGTGAACGTTGCTGATATGGGGTGGCCCGATCTTCTCAGCAAGCTCTTGTCGATGGTGATGGTGGATGATAGATAACTAGTGCGTAGCTATGATCTCTCCCGCTTGATCCCTGATGCCAATGCAACCGCTCTCGAACCTTGCAGGATATTCACAACACCACACTCTTGTGCACGCAGCCGTGACCACGAACGGTAGTATGCAATCTACTAATTCCCAATGGAACAACATATCACACTCAATTATAGTTGGCAGATTCGAACACAGGGTAATTCCAGAGGTTCTATGAAAGAAACAACTCCAAAATATTTTAACGTGGTCTTAAACCTAACTTGTGACGGCTACGGAGGTTTATATGAGGGCTGGGGCGTCCTCCCCTCTAAACGGGCCTAAAAACAGCCATAACTTGGCCCAAACTGACTCGGTTCGACTCAAACTGATACATACCGACCCATATATGGGTTCTGTGTTATTGGCACGCAGTCCAAACGTCATGGAACACCTCAAACATGTGATTCTTGGTGCGCCATCTCTCACTCTTGCTCATACGTGATTTCCTCATTGTCAATGGCATCTGTCGTGTTAGTAAACACACGTGTCAAGTGGGATTTCAAAGCCTCATATTCACGCCAATTGACGAGCTCCTCATCCTTCTTTTTCTGCAACACAACATCATCATCACTAGTAGACATGATTAGTAGGTTAGTGCAAAAATCAGAATTTGTATGGTGGAAACTCTCACAACTCACTCACAACTAATAAGAAAGGAGATCTTACCGTTCCAAAGTGAATAGAGATGCTCTACCAAACAAAATCGAAGACTGATGCACTTGATGTGATGAAGTGAATATCAAAGGTATAGAGAACGATCGCAAGGCACACAGGTTATTTAAGGTGGAGCTATAGGTATGGTATCCTATCTACACCGCAAACAAGTCCTAGTGCTGATCGTACAAATACCCAAGAAACACACACAGTGGAGATAAACGTGGCAAAGCAATTTAAGAAAAGGAATATTGCAATGCACAAGAGAGACGCTAGTAATAGCTCAAATAGAACAGGCACAAGATTGCTCAATCTACCAGTGCTATACACAACAAGGCCTCCCAAATTGCACACTTCTATATCTCTCTTTTTGTCAGGCTTGTAACTCTTTTCGCTCTTTCTCTTCTTTTTTTATACTGATTCTCTTTTTTTTTGATTTTTCAACTATATTACTCAAATGCAAACGAGTACAGCAACTTATAACAGAACTGGGCCGGATAGTCCGGGTGATATGCGCCGGAGACTCCGGTGGGGCCGGATAGTCCAGTGTGATTCGGCCGGATAGTCCGGTTTTGCCTGTCGAAAATTTTTGCACTTCAAAACCCTAATGAGCAACCTGTCGGAGCAAAGCAACTAGTATCGTGGGTACGTTCCTAGGCACAGATGCTGTAGATAGGCTGTGTCTATGGTATGCAAACAAAGGTACGCTATGTGGACTCGGAAAAAACGATTAAACACTTCCAGAAACGGTAACGGTGGGAACAACGGAAACAAGATGAAACCCTAAACCTAGACACAAATGGAAAACTAGACTCCTACGAGGAAAACCTGCAGATCGGATCTACGAGAAGATACAATCAGCAACTAAACTCGAAAACGATGCAATCTAGTTTATGGCAAATCTTTTTTTATAAGGCTTTTTCTGTATAGGACGAAAAACACTCTAATCTATGGATGGATTTGTGGATGCTTACCGAGGAACACTGGAAATCTGATACCAAGATGATATGGGGTGGCCCGATCTTCTCAGTAAGCGGATGGCGGTGATGATGGTGGATGATAGATAACTAGGCTGTAGCTATGAACTCTCCCGCTCGATCCCTGATGCCAATGCAACAGCTCTCGAACCTTGTAGGATATTCACAACACCACGCTCTTGCGCACGCAGCCGTGACCATGAACGGTAGTATGCAATCTACTAATTCCCAATGGAACAACAGATCAGACTCAATTATAGTTGGTAGATTCGAACACAGGGTAATTCTAGAGGTTCTATGAAAGAAACAACTCCAAAATATTTTAACGTGGTCTTCCCCCTAACTAGGGGTCGTCCTAGGGCTTATAAGGGCAGCCGGGGCGGCCAGAAACCAAAACTAAACGCAAACGACTCAAACTGATACAAACCGACTCGGACCAGATTCGGTCGGCGGGCGGACACTCCGGTCGAAATCGGCCGGACAGTCCGGTCAGGCCGGACACTCCGGGTGAAGTGTGCCGGACAGTCCGGTCTGGCCGGAAACTTTGAAGTTTCCGGGTGGAGTCCGTGTAGTGTCCGAACTGACATACTGAATGTCCACGCCAGTTTGCCTCTCAACCAGGCCGGACAGTCCGGGTGGATCTGGCTGGACACTCCGGTCGTGGCAGATCTTTTTACCCCCCGTCTTGATGATCTTCTCTTGCGCCTTCCTCCCGCTCCTCCCTCGCGCATCCTTGGGCGATCATCATGTTGGGCTTCTCTTGTAGCCCTTCTCCTCCTCGCGCCATGCTTGATTCTCCAACGAACCTGATCATACATAAATGCATAGACTTAGGCAGTATCAAGTTCTCATCAATCAAAGTACCAGATTCATTTAGGAGTAAATTCACCTGTTGTTCTAGTAGCTTAGCACGAGCTCTTGTAATAGGTCCAATTCTAATCTCGTTGGACTGATCCTTTCTTGCAACATTTGTAGCATCTTCAGTAGTCATTGGGGTAGGTGTAATTGTAGGGATGTCCTCATCAGGAACGGGGTCGAGGCGAGCGAGGAAGGGGCTCGGGCAGGGAGCCCGTCGTGCAGTAGGTGGGCGAGACGATAGAGGCGGGGTGGGGATCGTGAGGTGATGGGGTGGGGCCGGACGCGGTGGGCCCACGCGGGGACGTGTGTGCTTGTGGCCTGCCTGTGTTGTGTGTTGTGCGCGTGAGGGTGCGCGCTTGGTCGAGTTGACCATGTCGCGTCCGGCGGTAGCAGGCGAGTGTGGATGTGAGGGTTGGAGGGGTAGGCGGCTAGGGTTTGTGGGGTAGTAGGCCAGCTGATGGCTAGGCTTTGGGCCCGGCCGGTAGTGGCCTCCCCCGATTTAAAAAAATAGTTTTATATTTTTAAAAGACTTTTACAAATAGTTTTTACACAAATCAAAGAACCAAAGATCTGAAAAAGAACGGGTTTTAATTTAAAATAGAGAAGGGGAATATGTAGAAAACAAAATAGGCTTTTGCGAAAATAGTTTTAGGCGAACAAATGCATGCAGGCATGATAATGCTCAAATGCAATATGGCATGATGACATGAGCATGCAGTTATGATGATGCACAAAACAAAAACACCAAGCGATTTTCTAGTAGTGGTTTTACCGGGGTGCTACACATAGTAATGTGTTGAACTTGAACCTATATATGTAATTCGGTTAAATTCTAGAGCTCTGTGTGTGGTACTTTGCTGGGCAAAACAATCTACCCATGTTCTCTGAGTAAAATGTACCGTGACTTAGGGTTTGGAAACGCCCGAGTCAGTAGTTGAATCTGAAACTGTGATTGTGCCATGCTATCTGAAAACACGCAGCAATGGTTCCACGATTGCTTAGGGGCAGGAGGTCTCCAAATTCGATGGAATGTAAGTGGCATAGAAATAAATTATTTAAGCTGCCACACTGCATGAAGCAGCAACTTATTTTAGATGCTGCACAACGACGTGCCAACATAAACAGCAATGGCAACCGATAATGCCCAGATGAGGAGGAAATCGGTACCACTTTCTGGCCTAATCTTGAGCCCGTCTATCTCACCGCCTCTCTGCTCCTGCATCCCCTGCATCTGGCGAAGCTCCCGTATCTCCAGTAACCGGGTGTACGTGCTTCCACTTTATAAATTATGGTTGTGTCATTTGCATGCGGCACAATCTACGTAGATTACGTTTAAACAAACCACCAATGTCAGAATACACTAGTAGAAAAAGGGTCTTTGGTCCACGGTCACGTTCCCAATCCGGGACAGAGATCAAAATCGAGGCAGAAATTGATCTAAATCACAAATTAATCGAGACAGAGATCAAAATCGAGGCATTTCATTAATTCAACCACAAATTCTTCTAAACAAATGTGCGATTTCACATCCTACATTAATTCAACCACTAGTCAACAATTGCACTTCCGCTGCCACTGTCCTCCGAGCCGCCGGCTTCCTCGTCATCGTCGGACGGAACCTCCATGATTTCCGCATTGTTTGCGAGACGGAGCACCTCTTCACAGCGAGCGACATCGATGAGGGTGTACTTGGTCCATCCAGGGACGGACCAGAGCCTCTCCCGCCCTTCTTGGTTGCGGAGATCCCGGTGCACCACGCGCCCGTAAACGATGCAGTTGCCAATCTTGGCCTTCTACTCCTTCTGGAATAGCACCGGCCAGTACGGGCTGGCCGCCGCGTACCGGGGCAGGCCCTCTTCCACACGGGCATCTAGCGGCGGCGCGCCGCGATTTCGCTCTCCATCCCGGCTCCGCCAGGGATGAGGAGCGGAGCCACCGGCACCCCCGCATAGCTAATGCGCCATCCGTGGGGCACCGTCGCGGCCGGCGGCGCGAGGATGTCGAAGTGCACGAACATCACTGCCTCGTATAAGTTTAGCGCGGGCATCTCCATGGCGGCACGGTGGAGATTGGAGAGGGAGTGAGGGGATGGACGACGAAGCGACGGCGCGGTGGAGATTGGAGAGGGCGTGGGGATGGACGATGAAGCGACGTGCTGTGGTGCCTCCTATTTGTACACGAGGACGACGAAGCAATGGGCGGAATATCCAAGGGGCATTCGTCAGACAAAAGAAAGTAATGCAGGGTTAAGACCGATTAACGGGTAACCAATTTTTTTCCTCCTAGGAATCCGGGGCCAATAGTTCAGACCGCTAAGTCAACAAGTACAACTATTACAACTTAAAAAGGCACGGAGCTTAAGTTAAATAGAACTAGTTATCACACATCTCCTTGATCTTCCAAATCTTAGCCCGATGCGCATCTTCCTGTGAGAGCAAGGATCGAATCGTCAGCTCCTTCCTTTTAGCATCTTCCTTGCACAGCTTCAATTGTTTCTCTGCATTTTTCCTCATGCACTTGTCAATACTCATAGTTGTGAACTGCAGGTGATAGGAGGTGGCCCGATCTTCTCAGCAAGCTCTTGTCGATGATGCTGGTGGATGGTAGATAACTAGTGCGTAGCTATGATCTCTCCCGCTCGATCCCTGATGCCAATGCAACAGCTCTCGAACCTTGTAGGATATTCACAACACCACACTCTTGCACACGCAGCCGTGACCACGAACGGTAGTATGCAATCTACTAATTCCCAATGGAACAACAGATCACACTCAATTATAGTTGGCAGATTCGAACACAGGGTAATTTCAGAGGTTCTATGAAAGAAACAACTCCAAACTATTTTAACGTGGTCTAAACCCTAACTTGTGACGGCTACGGAGGTTTATATGAGGGCTGGGGCATCCTCCCCTCTAAACGGGCCTAAAAACAGCCATATCTTGGCCCAAACTGACTCGATTCGACTCAAACTGATACATACCGACCCATATATGGGTTCGGCCTTATTGGCATGTAGTCCAAACATCGTGGAACACCTCAAACATGTAATTCTTGGTGTGCCATCTCTCTCTCTTGCTCATACGTGATTTCCTCATTGCCTCCTAGTGCGCATGCCTCCTACTCCTCCCTCGCGCACTTGTTGATATTGGAAATCAGCGCTTATCCTTCTTGCTGCAACTCTCCTCCTCCTCGTGCAACGCTTGTGTTATCAATAAACCTGATCATACAAAGATGCATAGACTTAGGTAGTATAAAGTTCTCATTAAGTAAAACATCAGGTTCAATTAGGAATGAATTCACCTGATAGTCATTATTGATTTGACTCAATATTTCCTTCCAGTTTAGGCAGTCAAAATCATCATAATCCCTGTATATATCCTCATCATCCTACCTTTCTTCATGAAAAGCCATGCCAATGCCACAACTCTCGAACCTTGTAGGATATTCACAACACCACGGTCTTGCGCATGCAGCCGTGACCGCGAACGGTAGTATGCAATCTACTAATTCCTAATGGAACAACAGATCACACTCAATTATAGTTGGTAGATTCGAACACAGGGTAATTCCAGAGGCTCTATGAAAGAAACAACTCCAAAATATTTTAACGTGGTCTAACCCTAAACTACGGCGCCCCCATCTATTTAAGGGCTAAGGGCCAGCGGCTACGACTAGGAATAACAGTTCGACTCAACCTAGACTAAGATACAACCGACCCAAGGTGGGACGGCTCAAGGCGCGCAGGCCTACTCTGCCGTGGCAGAGTTGGACTCGGTTTCTCTGTCGCGGCAGGCTGCCGCAGCAGAAAACTGCGTGGTTTCTCTGCCGTGGCAGAGATCCCTCGACCATGTGTTGATTTTCTCGTGGAGTGCTCCTTGCGCTTCCTCCCTCTCCTCCCTCGCGCATTCCTCATTGATCAACACGCCATGTTCCTTCAGCTCCTCGCTCTGTGCTATGCCTTCCTCTCCTAAGTACCTGATCCTACAATAATTCAAAGACTTAGGCAGTATAAAATTCTCATTAATTAAAACACCGGGTTCATTAAGAAACAAGTTCACCTGTTGTTCTAGTAGCTTAGCACAAGCTCTTGTAATTGGTCCAATCCTTATCTCATTGGATTGATCCTTCTTTGCAATCGGAACATCTTTATTAGAAATTGGGGTAGGTGTAACTATAGGGATGTCCTCATCATCTCCCCCCCTTCAAAAGGCGTCGACCTCGACGCTCCAAGGTCTTCTCTAGCATATGGTGACAAATCAGCAACGTTGAAGCTGTTGCTAGCACCACCAAACTCCTCAATAGGTATATCAAGTGAGTAGGCATTATCATTAATTTTGGCTAGCACCTTGTAAGGACCAGCACCACATGGCTTCAATTTGGACTTGCGAAGTAGTGGAAATCTGTCCTTGGGCGGATGCAACCAAACCATATCTCCAGGCTTGAACAACACTTCTTTCCTTGCTTGATTCCTTGTAGCAGCAATGTTCTTGCCTTTCTTCTCAATAGCCTTTCTAGTCTTCTCATGTATCTTCTTCACGTAATCAGCATGTTTTGATGCATCCATATCAACTCTCTCATGTAACGGTAGAGGCAACATATCAAGTGGCGTCAATGGCTTGAAGCCATACACCACCTCAAAAGGACAAAGCTGAGTAGTTGAATGCACAGCCCTGTTGTAAGCGAACTCCAACATGTGGCAAACACTCTTCCCACTCCCGCAGATTCTTTTGAATCATGGTCCTTAGCAGTTGTGACAATGTTCTATTCACCACCTCCGTTTGACCATCTGTTTGGGGATGACATGTAGTACTGAACATCAGCTTCGTTCCTAGCTTCCCCCATAAGGTCTTCCAAAAGTAGCTCGTGAACTTCACATCACGGTCAGAAACAATTGTCTTAGGTACTTCATGTAATCTCACGATGTCCCTGAAAAACAGGTTAGCAACATGAGATGCATCGTCGCTTTTGTGGCAGGCAATAAACTGAGCCATTTTAGAGAACCTATCCACTACCACAAATATAGAATCATGACATGTCTGAGTTTTAGGTAGACCTAGCACAAAATCCATACTAATGTCTTCGCATGGAGTAGTAGGTGCAGAGAGAGGTGTATACAAACCGTGAGGCTTTAGCTTAGATTTCGACTTGTGGCATGTAATACATCGGCTCCCAAATCTGTACACATCACGCCTCATCTTGGGCCAATAAAAGTGACCAGCAAGCATGAGCAGCGTCTTCTCACGCCCAAAGTGACCCATCAAACCACCAGCATGTGATTCCTGCACTAAGAACAAACACAACGACGATTCTGGAATACATAGTTTGTTAGCTCGAAACAAATATCCATCATGTATATGATACTTATCCCATGCGTTTCTATGAGCACACAAACGATATGGTTCAGAAAAATCATGGTCAGTTGCATACAGTGCACAAATAGCTTCTAATCCAGGATTTTTAACATCAAGATTGGTAAGAGCATGTTCTTCCTAGATAGAGCATCAGCAACAACATTCTCTTTTCCCTTCTTATAATTAATGCTGTAAGGAAAAGACTCAATGAACTCAACCCATTTAGCTAATCTTCTATGCAAGTTTGATTGAGCTTTCAAGTATTTCAATGCTTCATGATCAGAATGTATGATGAATTCCTTTGGCCACAAATAATGTTGCCAAACCTCAAGTACTCTAACAAGTGCATACAATTCTTTATCATAGATAGAATAATTCAAACGAGCACCAGTCAATTTCTCAGAAAAATATGCTATAGGCCGACCCTCTTGCATCAAAACGCCAGATATGCCTATACAAATTGCTTCGAATTGCTTCGAAAAATCAGGTAATGCAAGTAATGGTGCAGAAGTAAGTAATCATTTCAATGTATCAAATGCAATATCTTGGGCCGCGCCCATATAAAAGGAACACCTTTCTTTGTCAAATCATTCAAAGGTGTAGCAATGGTGCTAAAATCTTTCATAAAGCGCCTATAGAAACCAGCTAAACCGTGGAAACTACGCACTTGACTTACATTCATGGGAGTAGGCCAATTCTAAATTGATTTAATTTTAGATTGATCTACCTCTACTCCATGCTTAGAAACAACAAATCCAAGGAATATGACCTTATCTTTTGCAAATGTACACTTCTCAAGATTAGCATACAGTTCATTATCACGTAACACTTGCAAAACTTGTCTAATATGAGTGCAATGTTCAGATTTGGTGTGGCTGTATATGAGTATATCATCAAAGTAAACAACCACAAAACGACCAATAAACTCTCTCAAAACATGATTCATCAAACGCATGAAGGTACTAGGTGCATTAGTAAGACCAAACGGCATGACTAACCACTCATACAAACCGAATTTAGTTTTGAAAGCAGTTTTCCACTCATCCCCTTCTTTCATCCTAATTTGATGATAACCACTACGCAAGTCAATTTTCGAGAAAACAGCAACACCACTCAATTCATCTAGCATATCCTCTAAGCATGGGATAGGATGACAATATCGAATAGTGATGTTATTAATCGCTCTACAAGCAACACACATGCACCATGTACCATCTTTCTTAGGAACTAAAATAATAGGAACAACACAAGGGCTAAGAGAGACACGAATGTACCCTTTATCCAACAACGCTTGTACTTGCTTCTGAATTTCCTTAGTTTCTTCGGGATTAGTCCTGAAAGGTGCACGGTTGGGAAGTGTGGCACCAGGAATCAGGTCCACTTGATGTTCTATACCACGCAATGGAGGTAAACCTGCGGGTACATCTTTTGGAAACACATCCCCAAAGTCCTGCAAAACAGAAGAGACACCAAGAGAAATAGGGGTCATGTCGTTAGAAACCAATACCTCGCCCTTATACATGAGCACAAGTGGCATGGATGTAGGATCCTCACGAAACTCTTTCATATCCTCCTTCGTGGCTAGTATCAATAACCCAAGCACTCTCTCACTTTTCGTTATATCACTCAATTTAGGCTCAGTAACATCAGGAACAGCTGTCACACAGTCTCGTCGAGTGGTAGTATCTTCCTTCAAGTTCACCTCTATCTTCTGGCGAGAATCATTCACAATTTCTTGTGGTGTCATTGGCTGCATAGTAATCGTCTTCCCTTTGAATTCCAAGTGATATGTATTGGCTCGGCCATTGTGTTGCACATGGCGATCAGAGAGCCAAGGCCGACCCAATAGTAGGTGGCAAACAGTCATAGGAACCACATCAAAATAGATAGACTCTTTCTATGGCCCTATTTGAAAATTCACACGTACCATATGATTTACCTTCATATCACCATTGTTGCTCAACCATTGTATGTAGCATGGCTTGGGATGAGGTAAATATGTCAAATTCAGTTTGGCACGTAGTTCCTTACTTGCAAGATTTCTGCAGCAACATCCATCGATAATTACCTTGCAAGCTTTATTTGGTCCAACTAGAGCTTTTGTTTGGAACAAGTTGCAATGCTAGGATTCCTCAACCGGTTGCACACTAAGTACACGTCAAGATACGACAATAGTGGGTGTACGTTCAGCATATGCATCAGCACCATCCTCGCCGTCATCAATATCATCATCAGAAGCTTCATCTCCACTTTCTACTTTGCCTTGTTCATTGACAAACATAATTTTGCTGTTTGGACAATCTTTCTTGTAGTGCCCTCTACCTCCACAACTATGGCACACCACATCACGCGTACGTGCAGTAGACATATTGGAACCCGAGCTAGCAGCAGGAGCAGTGGGTTTCCGAGCATTAGAACCAAACGAAGGTGTACTTGCTGGTTTGGCCGATGATGTAAACGGAACAGCAGCTGGTGGCGTGGCTGTAGGTGGAGTAGATCTGGCCGAAAATCTGCTGGAGGATGGATAACGAGCGCGTGACTTCACCTCTTCTGCCAACTGGGATTCGGCCTCTCTAGCATGGTGCAGTAGCTCATTCATGGTCTCATACTTGTGATGACGCACTATGCTCTTGATTGGCAACTTCAGATTGTTTAGGAATTGCTGCATGATCATCTCAATGGACTCACGAACTCTAGCACGCTGCATAAGCAGCTCCATATCCATGTAGTACTCATCTACTGTCATTGTGCCTTGCTTCAATTGCGTCAATTTATCAAAAACTGATCGCAAGTAGTTGATTGCAACGAAACGAGCCTTCATGATTTGCTTCATCTCGCGCCAATCCATCATAGGAAGTTCATTATCCTCCCTCCTATGTTGCACAAGAGCATCCCACCAACGCAAAGCATAACCATCAAATTCAGATGCTGCAAGCTTGACCTTCTTATCTTCTGGATAGTCAAATAAGCGCCAGAGTTTCTCAATCTTCAACTCCCATGTGAGGTAATCTTTAGGATCAATGGAACCATCAAACTTGGGAATCGAGATCTTTGGCTTGCCCAAGCCATCACCAGCAGCTTAGTTGTGAAGACGTTGAGCACGACCAAGAGGGGCAAGCCCATAGCCATGAGCAGGTGCATGGACAGGGGGAATAGCACGTCCCCTGCCAACATGTGGATCAGCATGCATAGTGCTACCCTCATCGAAATCATCAAAGGCATTATCATGTTGAGGATCTGCCCTTCTATGTAAAGTGGTTATCAAACCCTCAATGGAACGCTGCAAAGTGGTGACATTGACATTGAGTATAGCCACTTGCGTTTGAATAGTATCAACCATGCCAACATGCTGATCCAATCTCATATTCATATCCTGGAGATTCTTGTCAATGGCATCTGTCGTGTTAGTAAACACACGTGTCAAGTGGGACTTCAGAACCTCATATTCACGCCAATTAACAAGTTCATCATCCTTCTTTTTCTGCAACACAACATCATCATCACTAGAAGACATGATAGTAGGTTAGTGCAAAAATAAAAATCTGTATGGTGGAAACTCTCACAGCTCACTTACAACTAATAAGAAAGGAGATTTTACCGTTCCAAAGTGAATAGAGATGCTCTACCAAACTTAATCACAGACTGATGCACTTGATGTGATGAAGTGAATATCAAAGGTATAGAGAACGATCGCAGGACACACATGTTATTTAAGGTGGAGCTATAGGTATGGTACCCTATCTACACCGCAAACAAGTCCTAGTGCTGATCGTACAAGAACCCAAGAAACACACACGTGGAGAAAAATGTGGCAATGCAACTATGAAGGGTGTTGCACTACTCTCGAGAGACACTAGCAAAGCTCAAAGTAAACAGCACAAGATTGCTCAATCTACCGGTGCACAAAGATATCACTAGGCCTCTTGCTCAATTTCTCTTTTTCACTATTTTTTTCTTTTTACTTTTGTATAGCTCTCTTAACGTGGTCTAAACCCTAACTTGTGACGGCTACAGAGGTTTATATGAGGGTTGGGGTGTCCTCCCCTCTAAACGGGCCTAAAAACAGCCATATCTTGGCCCAAACTGACTCGGTTCGACTCAAACTGATACATACCGACCCATATATGGGTTCGGCCTTATTGCCACGTAGTCCAAATGTCGTGGAACACCTCAAACATGTAATTCTTGGTGCGCCATCTCTCTCTCTCTTTCTCATACGTGTTTTCCTCATTGCCTCCTAGTGCGCATGCCTCCCGCTCCTCCCTCGCGCACTTGTTGATATTGGAAATCAGCTCTTATCCTTCTTGCTGCAACTCTCCTCCTCCTCGCACAACGCTTGTGTTATCAATAAACCTGATCATACAAAGATGCATAGACTTAGGTAGTATAAAGTTCTCATTAAGTAAAACATCAAGTTCAATTAGGAATGAATTCACCTGATAGTCATTATTGATTTGACTCAATATTTCCTTCCAGTTCAGGCAGTCAGAATCATCATAATCCATGTATATATCCTCATCAGCAGGACTTTGGCCTGGTGAAGATCACTCCTTGCTTGAGTCAGTTCTTGCTCTGCTTTAGCCTTCAGGTCCAACTTCGCGTCCCTCTCCTTCTCGACTTTGCTAACCTTGTCTTGCACCCACCTGAGATCTCGCTTATGCTTGGTCGTGTCAACTGGTTCCCATAGCTTCATCTCAACACAGTCAATAAGTGAGCTGAATACGGATTCTTTCAAGTCAACAGTCATTTCCCATAGTTTGTCTAGCGTTTTCTGCATCGATTTGGGCCAATCTAGATCTACCCATTTGACAACACCGCAACTTCCGCCTTGCATCATTGCACGATGTCCTTGACACCGTAGAAACCTCCTACTAGTGTTTCGTCCTTCGAACGCTACAAATTTAGTGGGCACATATCCATGTTTACATAGCAGAGGACTGTCTTCATCCGCTAAACCGTGATAGTCAGAGTCATACATCGTCTGGTTGGCCAAACACATCATACGCGCATGAGTAAATAGATTAGATCTAGCTCAGAAAATAGATATGATATGGGGTGGCCCGATCTTCTCAGTAAGCGGATGGAGATGATGATGGTGGATGATAGATAACTAGTGCGTAGCTATGATCTCTCCCACTCGATCCCTGATGCCAGCGCAACAGATCTCGAACCTTGTAGGATATTCACAACACCACACTCTTGCGCACGCAGCCGTGACCACGAACGGTAGTATGCAATCTACTAATTCCCAATGGAACAACAGATCACACTCAATTATAGTTGGCAGATTCGCACACAGGGTAATTCCAGAGGTTCTATGAAAGAAACAACTCCAAAATATTTTAACGTGGTCTAAACCCTAACTTGTGACGGCTACGGAGGTTTATATGAGGGCTGGGGCGTCCTCCCCTCTAAACGGGCCTAAAAACAGCCATAACTTGGCCCAAACTGACTCGGTTCGACTCAAACTGATACATACCGATCCATATATGGGTTCGGCCTTATTGGCACGCAGTCCAAACATCGTGGAACACCTCAAACATGTAATTCTTGGTGCGCCATATCTCTCTCTTGCTCATACGTGATTTTCTCATTGCCTCCTAGTGTGCATGCCTCCCGCTCCTCCCTCGCGCACTTGTTGATATTGGAAATCAGTGCTTGTCCTTCTTGCTGCAACTCTCCTCCTCCTCGCGCAACACATGTGTTATCAATAAACCTGATCATACAAAGATGCATAGACTTAGGTAGTATAAAGTTCTCATTAAGTAAAACATCAGGTTCAGTTAAGAGTGAATTCACCTGTTGCTCAATCAGCTTTGCACAAGCGCTTGTAATGGGTCCAATCCTGATTTCATTGGACTTGTTCTTTGCAGCAACATCTTCATTGTGAATAGGAGTAGGAGATAGTGGAATAGTATGGATGTCCTCATCATCTCCCCCCCCTTCAAAAGGCGTCGACCTCGACGCTCCAAGGTCTTCTCCAGCATATGGTGATAAATCAGCAACGTTGAAGCTGTTGCTAGCACCACCAAACTCCTCAATAGGTATATCAACTGAATAGGCATTATCATTAATTTTGGCTAGCACTTTGTAAGGACCAGCACCACGTGGCTTCAACTTGGACTTGAGAAGTAGTGGAAATCTGTCCTTGCGTAGATGCACCCAAACCATATCTCCGGGCTCGAACAACACTTCTTTTCTTGCTTGATTCCTTGCAGCAGCAATGTTCTTGCCTTTCTTCTCAATAGCCTCTCGAGTCTTCTCATGTATTTTCTTCACATAATCAGCATGTTTTGATGCCTCCATATCAACTCTCTCATGTAATGGCAGAGGCAACATATCGAGTGCGTTAATGGCTTGAACCCATACACCACCTCAAAAGGACAAAGCTGAGTAGTTGAATGCACAGCCCTGTTGTAAGCGAACTCAACATGTGGCAAACACTCTTCCCACTCCCGCAGATTCTTTTTAATCATGGTCCTTAGTAGCTGTGACAATGTTCTATTCACCACCTCCGTTTGACCATCTGTTTGGGGGTGACATGTAGTACTGAACAGCAACTTCGTTCCTAGCTTCCCCCATAAGGTCTTACAAAAGTAGCTCATGAACTTCACATCATGGTCAGAAACAATTGTCTTTGGTACGCCATGTAATCTCACGATGTCCCTGAAAAACAGGTTAGCAACATGCGACGCATCGTCGCTTTTGTGGCAGGCAATAAAATGAGCCATCTTAGAGAACCTATCCACTACCACAAATATAGAATCATGACCTCTCTGAGTTTTAGGTAGACCTAGCACAAAATCCATACTAATGTCTTCCCATGGAGTAGTCGGTGCATAGAGAGGTGTATACAAACCGTGAGGCTTCAGCTTAGATTTCGACTTGTGGCATGTAATACACCGGCTCACAATTCTGTACACATCACGCCTCATCTTGCGCCAATAAAAATGATCAGCAAGCATGAGCAATGTCTTCTCACGCCCAAAGTGACCCATCAAACCACCAGCATGTGATTCCTGCACTAAGAACAAACGCAACGACGATTCTGGAATACATAGTTTGTTAGCTCGAAACAAATATCCATCATGTATTTGATACTTATCCCATGCGTTTCTAAGAGCACATAAACGATATGGTTCAACAGAATCATGGTCAGTTGCATAAAGTGCACAAATAGCTTCTAATCCAGGAATTTTAACATCAAGATTGGTTAATAGCATGTTCTTCCTAGATAGAGCATCAGCAACAACATTCTCTTTTCCGTTCTTATAATTAATGATGTAAGGAAAAGACTCAATGAACTCAACCCATTTAGCTAATCTTCTATGCAAGTTTGAATGAGCTTTCAAGTATTTCAATGCTTCATGATCAGAATGTATGATGAATTCCTTTGGCCACAAATAATGTTGCCAAACTTCAAGTACTCTCACAAGTGCATACAATTCTTTATCATAGATTGAATAATTCAAACGGGCACCAGTCAATTTGTTAGAAAAATAAGCGATAGGCCGACCCTCTTGCATCAAAACGTCGCCTATGCCTATACCACTAGCATCACATTCAACTTCAAATTGCTTCGAAAAATCAGGTAATGCAAGCAATGGTGTAGAAGTAAGCAAACGTTTCAATGTATCAAATGCAATGTCTTGGGCCGCGCCCCATACAAAAGGAACACCTTTCTTTGTCAAATAATTTAATGGTGCAGCAATGGTGCTAAAATCTTTCGCAAAGCGCCTATAGAAACCAGCGAGACCGTGGAAACTACGCACTTGACTTACTTTCATTGGAGTAGGCCAATTCTAAATTGATTCAATTTTAGATTGATCTACCTCTACTCCATGCTTAGAAACAACAAATCCTAGGAATATGACCTTATCTTTTGCAAATGTACACTTCTCAAGATTAGCATACAGTTTATTATCACGTAACACTTGCAAAACTTGTCTAATATGAGTGCAATGTACAGATTCGGTGTGGCTGTAGATGAGTATATCATCAAAGTAAACAACCACAAAATGACCAATAAACTCTCTCAAAACATGATTCATCAAACGCATGAAAGTACTAGGTGCATTAGTAAGACCAAACGGCATGACTAACCACTCATACAAACCGAATTTAGTTTTGAAAGCAGCTTTCCATTCATCCCCTTCTTTCATCCTAATTTGATGATAACCACTACACAAGTCAATTTTAGAGAAAACAGCAGCACCACTCAATTCATCTAGCATATCCTCTAAGCGTGGAATAGGATGACGATATCGAATAGTTATTTTATTAATCGCTCTACAGTCAACACACATGCGCCATGTTCCATCTTTCTTAGGAACTAAAATAACAGGAACAGCACAAGGCTAAGAGAAACATGAATGTACCCTTTATCCAGGAACGCTTGTACTTGCTTCTGAATTTCCTTAGTTTCTTCGGGATTAGTCCTGTAGGGTGCACGGTTGGGAAGTGTGGCACCAGGAATCAAGTCCACTTGATGTTCTATACCACGCAATGGGGGTAATCCTGCGAGTACATCTTCTGGAAACACATCCCCAAAGTCCTGCAAAATAGACGAGACACCAAGAGAAATAGGGGTCATGTCGTTAGAAACCAATACCTCGCCCTTATACATGAGCACAAGTGGCATGGTTGTAGGATCCTCACGAAATTCTCTCATATCTTCCTTAGTGGCTAATATCAATAAACCAGGCACTCTCTCACTTTTCGTTATATCACTCAATTTAGGCTCAATTACATCAGGAACAGCTGTCACGCAATCTCGCCGAGTGGTAGTATCTTCCTTCAAATTCACCTCTATCTTCTGGCGAGAATCATTCACAATTTCTTGTGGTGTCATTGGCTGCATAGTAATCTTCTTTCCTTTGAATTCTAAGTGATATGTATTGGCTCGGCCATTGTGTTGCACATGGCGATCATAGAGCCAAGGCCGACCCAATAGTAGGTGACAAACAGTCATAGGAACCACATCAAAATCAATAGAATCTTTGTATGGCCCTATTTGAAAGTTCACTCGTACCATATGATTTACCTTCATCTCACCATTGTTGCTCAACCATTGTATGTAGTATGGCTTGGGATGAGGTAAGTATGACAAATTCAGTTTGGCACATAGTTCCTTACTTGCAAGATTTCTGCAGCTACCTCCATCAATAATGACCTTGCAAGCTTTGTTTGGTCCAACTAGAGCTTTTGTTTGGAATAGGTTGCAACGCTGGGATTCCTCAACCGGTTGCACACTAAGTACACATGAAGACACGATGATAGTTGGTGCACGCTCAGCATATGCATCAGCACCAACCTCGCCGTCATCAATATCATCATCAGAAGCTTCATCTCCACTTTCTACTTCATCTTGTTCATTAACAAACATAACCTTGCTGTTTCGACAATCCTTCTTGTAGTGACCTCTGCCTCCACAAGTATGGCACACCACATCACGAGTACGTGCAGTAGACATGTTGGAACCCTAGCTAGCAGCAGGAGCAGCGGGTTTCCAAGTATTAGAACCAAACGAAGGTGTACTTGCTGGTTTGGCCGATGGTGTAAACGGAACAGCAGCTGGTGGCATGATAGTGGGAGGTGTAAATCTGGCCGAAAATCTGCTAGAAGATGGAAATCGAGCACGTGACTTTGCCTCTTCAGCCAGCTGGGACTCGGCCTCTCTAGCATGGTGCAGCAGCTCGTTCATTTTCTCATACTTGTGATAACGCACAATACTCTTGATTTGAAGCTTCAAATTGTTGAGGAAACGTTGCATCGTCATCTCTCGTGATTCATGAACATTAGCACGCTGCATAAGCATCTCCATCTCCATGTAGTACTCATCAACTATCATTGTGCCTTGCCTCAACTGTGTGAGCTTGTTAAACACAGAACGCAAATAATTGGAGGGAACAAAACGAGCCGCCATGATGGCCTTCATCGCACGCCAATCCCTCACAGGAAGTTCATGGTCGTTCCGTCTATTCTGCACAATAGCTTCCCACCAACGCAAAGCATAACCATCAAATTCTAATGCAGCAAGTTTGACCTTCTTGTCTTCTGGGTAATCAAATAAACGCCAGAGCATTTCAATCTTCAACTCCCAAGTAATATAATCCTCAGGATCAAGCGAGCCATTGAACGAAGGAATTGAGAACTTGGGCTTGCCCAAACTATCATCAGCTGGATTGTAAGCACGCTGGGCACGTCCAAGAGGAGCATACCCACGGCCATACAGAGGAGCAGCCGCAGGTGCAGGGGGATTTGCACGTCCCCTGCCACGATGTGGAGCAGCATCAGCCGCACTCCCCTCATCAAAGTCCTCAAACCCATCATCATGTTGTGCCAGTCCGGGCTAGAGTGTTGCCTGAATCGCCTCAATGGAACGCTGCAAGGTGGCAAAGTTGACATTCATAGCAGTCAGCTGCGTCTGAATATTATTGATGGCTCCAGTATTATTCTCCACAGCATCTTGTATGTCGGTGATATTTCTATCAACAGACTCTCTCCAATTAACAAGCTCCTCCACCTGCTTTTTCTGTGACACAATTTCATCATCACTCAAAGATATGATTAGTAAGTTAGTGCAAAAATCAAAATCAGTATGGTGGAAACTCTCACAACTCACTCACAACTGATAAGAAAGAAGATCTTACCGTTCCAAAGTGAATAGAGATGCTCTACCAAACGTAATCAAAGACTGATGCACTAAAGTGATGAAGTGAATATCAAAGGTATAGAGAACTATCACAGGGCACACAGGTTATTTATGGTGGAGCTATAGGTATGGTATCCTATCTAACCGCAAACAAGTCCTAGTGCTGATCGTATGACATAGACCCACAGAAACACACACGGTGGAGATAAATGGGGCAATTGCAACTATGAAAATGAGCTCAAAAAAGTAAGGTATGTCGGAGGAATGCTCGTGTTGCAATGCACAAGGAGAGACGCTAGCAATGTCTCAACGACACGGGCACAAGATTGCTAACTGAGCAGCCCGCAGAGCACTAAGCACGCTAGTCTCGTAGGATAGTTTTAGACACAAAGAAAGGCTTACTAAGTCTCACAAGGATAGGTACGCTATGTGGACTCAGTAAAAAAATAAACAAAAAAGAAAAAAAATTGACCTGAGAATTGGTCTCTGCCACGGCAGAAAAATGGCCTAAAATCCTGCCGCGGCAGGAGGTCGGCAGACACAAAAAATTCTCGTATGAGGGCAGACCTGTCTGTGGTAAGGCGACCGTCCAATTATTATTATTTTTTTGTCACGCTGGAGCACATACCTGTCTGCGGTCAGGCGTGAGGCAGCGAGCCAATTTTTTTTATTTATTTATTTATTCCGACTCGCCAAGTAGTACACAACTAGGACTCTTTACTTGGATCGGATCTGACTTGATGGTAGCGGAAAAAGATGGTGGAAAACAACTAGAACAACTAGAAAGCAAATCTACGAAGAACAGATCTAATAGAGGAACTCGACCAGCAACTATTACTCGAATACGATGTAATCTAGGCTATGGCAACTCTTTTTGTGGGCCTTTTTCTCTATAGGATGAAAAACACTCTCTAATCTATGGATGGATTGTGGATTGCTTACCGAGGCAACGAGGAAATCTGATACCAAGATGATATGGGGTGGCCCGATCTTCTCAGTAAGCGGATGGCGATGATGATGGTGGATGATAGATAACTAGTGCGTAGCTATGATCTCTCCCGCTCGATCCCTGATGCCAGCGCAACAGATCTCGAACCTTGTAGGATATTCACAACACCACACTCTTGCGCACGCACACTCAATTATAGTTGGCAGATTCGAACACAGGGTAATTCCAGAGGTTCTATGAAAGAAACAACTCCAAAATATTTTAACGTGGTCTAAACCCTAACTTGTGACAGCTACAGAGGTTTATATGAGGGCTGGGGCGTCCTCCCCTCTAAAAAGGCCTAAAAACAGCCATAACTTGGCCCAAACTGACTCGGTTCGACTCAAACTGATACATATCGACCCATATATGGGTTCGGCCTTATTGGCACGCAGTCCAAATGTCGTGGAACACCTCAAACATGTAATTCTTGGTGCGCCATCTCTGTCTCTCTTGCTTATACGTGATTTCCTCATTGCCTCCTAGTGCGCATGCCTCCCGCTCCTCCCTCGCGCACTTGTTGATATTAGAAATCAGCGCTTGTCCTTCTTGCTGCAACTCTCCTCCTCCTCGCGCAACGCTTGTGTTATCAATAAACCTGATCATACAAAGATGCATAGCCTTAGGTAGTATAAAGTTCTCATTAAGTAAAACATCACGTTCAATTAAGAGTGAATTCACCTATTGCCCAGTAAGCTTTGCACGAGCTCTTGTAATGGGTCCAATCCTGATATCATTGGACTTGTTCTGTGCAGCAACATCTTCATTGTGAATAGGAGTAGGAGATAGTGGAATAGTATGGATGTCCTCATCAACATAACTGGCCATAGATGATAGAGAGAGAGATGAGACGACTCACATCGAAATCACCATCCCGGTCGTCACGACACGTTTCCTCGCCATCTCCCCTTGAACCCATGGCGAGAGGGGAGGGGGGTGGCTGCTGGAGAGGGGATTGGGATGGAGGCGTCGTCGGCTTGCGGCTACGACAGGATCGGAGTGAAGTAGGGAAAGTGGCTTCGAGGGGAAGGAAGATGTTATGGGGTAACCCCGTGGGTGGCCTGATCTTCACGGATCTCATGGTCAAATCGATGGGAAAGCGAGGGGAAAGGGAGAAGGTGATGCAGCCCATCCTGCCGACGCTACTACATCTACAAAGCCAAGTCCCAAGATCGTCCCTAAGTCAACCAAGAAGATGGACCAGGAGCAGCCAGCTCCAAAACCAGAGCCTCCGCCGTCATTGCCTCGGAGAGTCCGCCTGATGCCAGCCAGAATGTCCGGCGCAGCCGGAGTGTCCAGCCTACCCTAGCCCTATCCTGGCGCGGACATTCTAAGTGCTACATTGGACACTACCCGGACACTACCCGGACTGTCCGGCCCAAACACCCCGGAGTGTCCGGCCTAAGTGATGGGCCTACGAGCCGACATCTGGGCCCTTGGCCCATGTACCCCTCTATTCCGCACCAAACCTACTTTTATGCCCAAACTACCCCTGAACTTGTGGCTAGCCTATAAATAGAACCCCCACCCCTCATTGTATCCCTTAGGCATAGATGATAGACTAAAGACAACCCCCTTTGTGGAATCTCTAGTTTTGCCGCATCCCCTTCTACCAAAGGGGATCGACTATCGTCACCACCTCATTGGAGTTCGCATCGCGCCTCCCTTGTTGTGGAAGGTCTTGGCATCGGTGTTCATTTGCCAAGACGTCAAGAACCTCTCCAAGGTGTTCTTCCCTCTCCTCATGGGATTGACGGGAGCAAGTTGACCGATCTTTCCGTGCGAGGATTCTATCAGACCGGTGGCCACCGGTAAGAGCAATCGGCCTTGTATCGTGTGAGTTTTGCGTGTGTTCATCGTGTTCTTTGCGAGGTGTGCGTCCGCTTCCGTTACCTTCTCCCTTTCCCCTCGATTTCCCATCGATTTGACCACGAGATCCGTCAAGATCGGGCCACCCACGGGGTTACCCCTTAACATCTGGCATCATAACCCAAGTTGCCATGGATCTCACCCTCGTTCTTCCCCACCAAATTTTTTCTTGAAAAACCACAAAAATAGCCACAAAATCGAGTGGATCTTGTGTCAAGCCATAACATCTGTTATCAACAGCTTTTGGTTGCCACAGATTTCTCATCGATTTGGTCTTTTCCCCATAAATTTGAAAATTCCACCTAAAACAGCCTCAATTCGTGTTTTGGATCGATCTGTGATTTGAGTGCGTTTTGGTAGGATTTGATCCGTGGATTACTTGCTAAACTTGTTGATATACCTACCTCTGTGTTTCCATAGCTTAATTCCTTGATTTCCCCCATCAATTTGAGGTTTTGGTTTGAGTTTTTCCGCCAAAACTTGTCCTGTTCGTGTTCTGGAAGTTCTGGTTCGACCGGACCGGAATGTCCGGCCAAAACGGACCGGAATATCCACCCCACCGGAGTTTGTGGCCTAAACAGACCGGAATATCCGCCTCGGCCGGACTGTCCGGCCTGCGCGCCCCGGACTGTCCGCCCCCTACTGACAAAAAATCTAATTCACGGTTTTGAGCATAACTTTTGCATACAAATTCGGATTTTGGTGTTCTTTAGCTCGTTTTGAAGAGGAGAAAGAGCTCTACATCATCATCTCCCTGGTTCATACTATCTACTCCATCCAAATTCCGTGTGGAAGGCGGAATCCACCAATAAAGGGTGAAGATCGGCGACGAAAGGTATAAAAATTCCGCGACTTCTCCCCACTTGCATCCCTTTGTGAGCCACACTATCTTTGCATTCAACAACACCTATTGAGACTAGTTCCTCGTATGATTGCTTGGGCTATGCACATTTGATGCTTGAAGAATTCCGAGCAAAAGTTGTGAGCGCGCTATCTCATATAGTTATCTTGTATAGTTGTTGGCACAAGGAAAGGGCAAGTGAAAAAAAATAGAAAAAGAAAAAGAAGAAAGATAGAAACAAGTGCCTGATATAATAGGAAGCGCAAGCTCGATGAACATCAAATAGGTAGTACTTATTGTGCATATCTTGTAGCCCATCAATTTATTGCAATCGAACTAGCGTCTCTCCTTGCACTTGTGCGACACGAGCTTATAGTCTTCGCTAGGTAATCATTTGGTTCTTAGCTCACCATCTCCGTCGCGCAAGTCCCATTTATCCCACCGTGTGTGTTTCCTTGTACATATTTCCTTCTTGTGGATTGACTTGTTTTGCTTCGTGATCATCGTGGTTCTTTACTTGCCATTACAACATCTTGAGTTCGGATTGTTCTTGGACATGCCACCTTCCATACCCATACACCATAAGCTTTGTGTGTGTGTGTTTTTTAGTGGTTAGTTGGTTTTGGTGTTCTGCGTGAACTTCACTTTGCTTGGTTTTGATCGCTCTCAAGTGTTGCCACTTGCACGATACTATCTTCCAAGGTGAAGTAAGGTTTGACGTTGCATTCCTAACCCCTTACCACTTCCATATACACCACTTGGTCTAGGGACTCCAAAACCGAGGATGATTTCTATGAAGAATCCACGATGAGCCACCATGCATATGCCTCCACAAGCATGGATGACATGATGGAGCACTACACCGACAATGGCTCCACATGCTTGGGTGATATGGAGTTCTACACCAACAATAACTCCCCAAGCATGGACAACTTCAAGAATTACAACGACAAGCTCCTCAAGTCATGTCGACCAAGGCAGAGCCTCCACCTCGAGAGCACCAAGGTCCACCATCAAATGGACAACTTCAAGCGCGAAATGGACAACGACTTCGCCAAAACCATGAGCATGATGGCCAAGACTAATGATACTTTGCGCTCATTACAACGCCTCACCAAGAAGAGTGCCAAGGACAAGAAGCATCGCCGCGAGCGTCATGTGGAGGAGCAAGTGCGCCATCTACATCAACCTTTGGCAAGGCACGCCAATGACTTATGTCAATACCATCATAAGGCACCTTCAACTACTCGTGCCACCACCAAAATGGCACCAAGAGCAAGGTCTCCTCCACGCTATCAAGCTTCAACGCCCAAACTTGACGTCCTAGATGATGCATGCAACTTCATGGATGAGGAAGATGAAGACCTCTACTTTGCCAAATTGGACGATTACGCCAAGAAGATGTCTACACAAGCCAAGGAGGCCATGGCAAAGGATGAGCAAGCTCCAAGACAAGGGCCTACACCACAAGATGGTGATGACAAGGTCAAGAATGGTGAGCATAGGATTTTCCCTTCACCAAGGAGGCGCATGGAGTTAAGAGAATCGAGCCTATCCCTACATGCTTGAGTGGTGATGTGGTACCAATCTCATGTGAGTATGAGACCCAGTTAGCCTACTTGAGTGAAAACAAGAGTGAGATGAGTGACTCCACCATACGTGAGATTGAGTGCTTCCACTTGGAGGGCATGAGTGATACACCTAGTGAGTTGAGAGTGGCAGTTGATAGGTCATGTGAGACCACTTTGATTTCTAACAACTTACCCTCTACCTCTAGTGTGTTATCCTATGATATGCTAGGTTCCAAGGATAAAGAGGTGCCAAGCTTGGACATGATGATGCCTCCGACTGAGACAATGTACATGGTGGATAAAGCTAAGGCCATCCCCGTACAAGAAGAAGAAGTCACCCACATGGAGGCCAATGCTAGCACAACACCCACTTCATATGAAAGGTATGAACAAGGTAACAATACGGGTGTTAATGATGCCATGATCCCACTAGTGGACATGATGATTTGTGATGACTTGCATGCTATGGATGATGTTTGTGATATCACATATGACTCATTGGTATTTCCATGTGATACTTTGCCTTTGCATAATGTTGAGCATGTGAAATTATTTGATTGTGATGATGTTGCCATAGACATGCCATGCTCTAAATGTTACATTGATTATATCATTGCTTGCACTTTGTTGAACAATTGCTCTTTCCAATGTTTTGCTTGTAATGATGTTACCAATGGTACTCCTCGGATAATGCTTTGTCATGAGTGTTTCACAATTTCTCCCGTTGCTTGCAATAAGTTGAATAATTGCTCTTTCACTTGTTTTGCTTACAATAATAATTTTCATATGGTTTATATTGAGATGGCCCCCATAGCTTTCTCAAATTTTGGAGATTTTGGTGATTGCCATAATAAGCATGTTCCCCACTTGCATACTCACCATGCATATTTTTCATACTTGATTGACACTAATGGTGATGTGCACAAGAAGAGATACGTCATGATGGATGATGTATTTCTCTACCATGCACACACGTTCTTCCTTTTATCTATGATGTGTGTAGGTACCCGCAGAAGAATGTCAACCTCGGTTGAGCATGAGTTGAAAAAAAGAGCTCTAGAGTGCATCCCCAAGTGAGTTCAAAATCAAACCTAGCTCTGATACCTTTTGCATGCTTTGCATCTTTCATGTTGACAAGTTGCTCTTTCCTATGGTTTGATTGCAAGCATGTTAATGGTATTCTTTCACCTTGTGACAATCATGTCTCTTTGCTATTGGATATTGATGCTTTGTGTGTTGCAACAATAATGTTGAACAATTTCTCTTTCCGATGTTTTGTGTGCAACCATAATGCCATTATGAGCATGTATTGTCATGAGAGCTTCCAAGTCTCTCGTATAGTTGTTGCAACAAACATAACGACCACTTACTCCTTCATATGGTTTGTTTGCAAACATGTTGTTTTTGCTACCACTTGCGATACTCATACCCCCATTATTTTGACTTTTGATGATATGTGTATGGCATCCAACATATTTAACAATTGTTCTTTTCAATGGTTGGTTTGCACACATAATGATGTTGCTTTGGATATTCTTCCTCATGTGTTTTTGCCGAATTCTCCTAGCTTTGCATCAAAGATGTTGATCAATATTTTTGTTATTGTTTTGAGTGCTACACTAAGATGTTATATGGAGTTCTTGAGTTCCCACATTTGGATGATGTTCAGTCAATTTCCATGCACTTTGACCTTGCATATGCATCCCGTTTGCTATACTTGACTTGGGCAAATAGGGTTGAACAAGAATGTACATGCCACAAATGACATGCTCCTCTATCACACACGAACATATGTTGCTTGGTCTTTGTTGTGTGAAGGTACAATTGCATACGCGTCAACCTCTATGGACAAAGAGTTGACAAGACGAATCGAAGAGAGTTACCTAGGGCTACCCTTCAATGAGCTATCTCTACATTATAAGGTGACTTCCTTCTACTTGAGGACTCATGCTATAATCTTCATGAATTGGCTACTCTTTGAGTGTTGCTTCGCATTTGTTGTGAGCTTTGTAGGCTTCATGGAAGGTGAAGGAACATTGAAGAGTTGCCACATCAAGATTCTCAAGGACGACTGTATGGTGAACCCCAGGATCAAGAAGGTCTCTCGTCATCATATTCTTAGTGATGTGCAAGAAGAGTCGAGGACGACACTTTTTGAAGGGGGGAGCTGATGCATCATGGCTTGCGGATGCTACTAAATCTACAACGCCAAGTCCCCAAGATCGTCCCCAAGTCAACCAAGAAGATGGACCAGGAGCAGCCAGC
The DNA here is from genome assembly GCA_910589775.1 of Avena eriantha. Classification (NCBI taxonomy): domain Eukaryota; kingdom Viridiplantae; phylum Streptophyta; class Magnoliopsida; order Poales; family Poaceae; genus Avena; species Avena eriantha. The sequence continues at coordinate 389,304,976 of OU342743.1, forward strand.
TCCAAAACCAGAGTCTCCGCCGTCATCGCCCCAGAGAGTCTGCCTGATGCCAGCCAGAATGTTCGGCGCAGCCGGAGTGTCTGGCCAGATCCAGCCGGAGTGTCCGGCCTACCCCAGCCCTGTCCTGGCGTGGACATTCTGTGTGCTACATCGGACACTACCCGGACTGTTCGGCCTAACCGGAATGTCTGGCCCGACCGGAATGTCCGGCCCGAACACCCCGGAGTGTCCGGCCTAAGTGATGGGCCTGCGAGCCGACATCTAGGCCCTTGGCCCATGTACCCCTCTATTTTGCACCAAACCCTAATTTTATGCCCAAACTACCCCTGAACATGTGACTGGCCTATAAATAGAGCCCCCGCCCCTCATTGTATCCCTTAGGCATAGATGATAGACTAAATACAACCCCCTTTGTAGAATCTCTAGTTTTGCCTCATCCCCTTCTACTAAAGGGGGTCGACTATCGTCAACACTTCGTTGGAGTTTGCATCGCGCCTCCCTCGTTGTACAAGGCCTTGGCATCGGTGTTCCTTTGCCAAGACGTCAAGACCCTCTCCATGGTGTTCTTCCCTCTCTGCTTGGGATTGACGGGAGCACGTTGACGATCTGTCCTTGCGAGGATTCTATCGGACCGGTGGCCATCGGTTCCCACCTTCTCCCTTTCCCTTGCTTTCCCATCGATTTGACCACGAGATCCGTGAAGATCGTGCCACCCACGGGGTTACCCCTTAACAAAAGGTAGCGGAAGCGGACGCACACCTCGCGAAGAACACGATGAACACACGCACAACTCGCACGATACAAGACCGATTACTCTCACCGGTGGCCACCGGTCCGATAGAATCCTTGCAAGGAAAGATCGGTCAACGTGGTCCCGTCAATCCCAAGCGGAGAGGGAAGAACACCTTGGAGAGGGTCTTGACAACTATGCTCACACACTAAAAAATGTAGGCCTTGTACAACAAGGGAGGCGCGATGCAAACTCTAACGAGGTGGTGATGATAGTCGATCCCCTTTGGTAGAAGGGGATGAGGCAAAACTAGAGATTCCACAAAGGGGGTTGCCTTTAGTGTATCATCTATGCCTGAGGGATACAATGAGGGGTCGGGGCTCTATTTATAGGCCAGCAACAAGTTCAGGGGTAGTTTGGGCATAAAACTAGGGTTTGGTGCGAAATAGAGGGGTACATGGGCCAAGGGCCCAGTTGTTGGCTCGCAGGCCCATCCCTTAGGCCGGACATCTGGGTTGGGTTGACCGGACAGTCCGGGGTGGCCGGACACTCCGGGTAGTGTCTGGGTAGAGTCCGATGTAGCATACTGATTGTCCACGCCGGGATGGGGCTGGGGTAGGCCGGACACTTCGGTTGCACCGGACATTCCAGCTGGCATCGGGCGGACACTCCGGGGCGATGACGGCGGAGACTCCGGTTCTGGAGCTGGCTGCTCCTAGTCCATCTTCTTGGTTGACTTGGTAACGATCTTGGGGACTTGGTGTTGTAGATGTTGATATGGGGTGGCCCGATCTTGTCAGCAAGCTCTTGTCGATGATATGGTGGATGATAGATAACTAGTGCGTAGCTATGATCCTTCCCGCTCAATCCCAGATGCCAGTGCAACAGATCTCGAACCTTGTAGAATATTCACAACACCACACTCTTGCGCACGCAGCCGTGACCACGAACGGTAGTATGTAATCTACTAATTCCTAATGGAACAACAGATCACACTCAATTATAGTTGGTAGATTCGAACACAGGGTAATTCCAGAGGTTCTATGAAAGAAACAACTCCAAAATATTTTAACGTGGTCTAAAGAATAAAGTTAAAGCGCCCCATCTATTTATGGGTCCAAGGGGCGGCGGCCTAGGGATACAAACCGACCCAACTTGGGTTCGGACAATGCTGACTCTGCCATGGCAGAGTTCTAATCGGTTTCTCTACCGCGGCAGCCTATCGCGGCAGAGCTGGGCTCTGTTTTCCTGCTGTGGCAGAGAATGGGGCTTTTCTCTACCGCCGTAGAGAACGTCCATCTCTTGTTGATTTTGGCTTGAACAGCTCCTTGCGCTTCCTCCCTCTCCTCCCTCGCGCATTCTTCATTGATCAACACGCCTTGTTCCATTTGCTCCTCGCTCCTTGCTATGCCTTCTTCTCCTAAGTACCTGATCATGCAATAGTTCAAACACTTAGGTAGTATAAAATTCTCATTAATAGAAACACCAGGTTCATTAAGAAACAAGTTCACCTGTTGTTCTAGTAGCTTAGCACGAGCTCTTGTGATTGGTCCAATCCTTATCTCATTGGATTGATCCTTCTTTGCACTTGGAACATCTTCATTATCAATTGGGGTAGGTGTAACTGTAGGGATGTGATGTAGCCCAACATACGGAAACCACCTTTGGTCCACATCATGCCACGCTAATCATCACTCCAAAGGTGATCTCCTTCCATGCTTTGCCTTTCGTTAGTTATGATGCGAATGGAATCCTACTTGAGACAAATGCCCATGATGTGACTAGGTCCATGAACATGATGCCAAGGAGATGCAGCAAGGATGGCTCTGGAGCCAAGACACCCAAGCAAGAGGCCTGGAAGAGAACATGCAAGAAGTTGCTGAAGCAGGGCCGGAGTCTCCGGTCTACTGCACCGGAGTCTCCAGCCTGTCTCCGGACCGAGCCCCGAACCTGCGCCTGGGACAGTCTGAGACCCCCTCCAGAGGCGACACCTGAGACAAACCAGAGTCTCCAGCCCACACCGGAGTCTCCAGACCCCGCACCGGAGTCTCCGGACTGAGCGTCGTGGACCTGCGCGCCTTAAGCTGGGCTTGGCCCATGTAACGCCCCAAACTTCCTGCTTATGCCTGTTTTACCCCTAGTTCGTGGCTGGCCTATATATATACCCCCACCCCCTCCTTGAAATCGGAGAGATGATGATGAATTGAGGCATGTGCCAAACCCTAGATGGGAAGCCCCTCTCAATAGTAAATCTATGAGTTGTACAAGGCCTTGGAGTCGGTGCCCTTCTCCAAGTTGTCAAGACCCTCCTCAATTGTTTGGTCTCTCCCTATCAAGGATTCTAGTAGAGCTTGGTCTCTCCCCTTTGGGATTCTACTTGGTTGCTACTCTCTCCTTGATTTGGATTCTACCATCCGCTTGCCGATCTCTCCTTTGGTGATTCTACCGCAAGGTCTCTCGCCGAGGATTCTATTGGATTGGTTGTTCGAACCAATGGGAGCAAATCGAATTGGGTGTGATTTGGCGTGTGTTTGTATCTTTACCTTGCATTAGAGTTGTGTTCATCGTGTTCATCATGTTTTCCCTCACTACCGCCTCAAATCCGTGAAGATACGGCCACTCCAAGGGCAAATCCACAAGGAGACCCATAACAACTGGTATCAGCAGCTTTTGGTTGCCACGGATCTGACTTCGCCCTTCTATTGCCACCATAAACTAAAAAAATACCAAAAATATAGCCCCAAATTGATTTTGGATCGGTCTCTCGTTTTGGTGAGTTTATTGTGGTTTTAGTCCAATAGAAACTTGTCTTTGGAGTTGGTCTACTTGTGCCCTGCGTTTCCCAGCCCAATTTTGTCGCAATTTTCTAGATTTGAGGGTTCAAGGGCCGAATGTCCGCTCAAGAACATGAGTTGTTCATCGTTCAGACTCTAGACAGGAGTCTCTGGACCAGCAGACCGGAGTCTCTGGCCCAGACCAGAGTCTCTGGCCCAGACCGGAGTCTCCGGACACCAAGACCGGAGTGTCCGGACCATCAACACCGGAGTCTCCGGCCCTAACAAAAAAATTGACCCCCTTTTCCTTTTTCGACTGATTTCCTTTTGACGTTTGTGTTTCGTGTGCGTGTTTGTCAACTAACAAAAGCTTCTGCAATGCGACACTCGACAACGACACCACGGAACTCGAACCATCCCTCCACCAATGATTGCAAGTGCGACATCACCACAAGGTATAACTTGCACCACCCTTGTTAACCCCTTCTTCCTTTTTGTGTTACCTAACCTATCGAGAGTAGCTCATCTTGTGTTTGCCGAAGCATTGTGTGCTTGCTCTTGCATAAGTCATAGTGTAGAGGCAATAACATAAACTTGACTCCATAGCATAGCAAAGAAAGAGGTACAAAAAAAGCTTATAAGAAAAAGAAAAAGATACCAATACAAAAGAGAGTCCAAAGATTCTAAGCAAGAGTGCGAGCAAGAGCAAGGCAAGCATACAAATTCATTGCTTCTCCATCTTTTGGCAAATGGGCTACGGCTCTCTTAGTGTTAGCACGACACCGAGCATTAGTCTTCATTAGGACCAATTTTGTTCGTTGCTCATTTTCATAGTCGTGTTAGCCACATTAAGCTCCATCGTGTGTGTTTAGTCGTAGGTTCTCGTCACCCTTTTGACCTTTTCCTTTGACTTTGTTTTTGGTTGGATTTTACCCACTTTTGACAATAACCTTTTCGTTTGGTTGTTCCATTTGCTATCCACCTTCCTACCCATCCACCATAGGCCTTTGTGTGTGTGTGTGTCTTGTGTATTCGCTTTGCTCTTGGCAAGAACAACCTTTCCAATTTTTGACTTGGTGAGGCAAGGTAGCATATACCATACCACCAATACCACCCTTGTTTCACTTGTGGTCAAACAACATGTCTAGGGAAAGCGGAGAAAGCGGAGATGGCAACTTCAATAACCAAGATGGTTTTGCCACGCGCCACAACTTATGGGTGCAACGCCAAGAATTCAATGCCAAGAATTCAACAACCAAGATGAAACTTTTCGAGAATTCGACTACCGTGACCGGCAACGCCAAGTGGAGCACAATGCTCAATTCCAAGCTCTTCACCAAGCTATTGCGAACCTCGGCAACCGTCATGGACACCATTCAAGCTCGTCAAGTTCGTCTCGCGCATGCTCCTTAAGTCATCATGGTGACTCCTCGCACTCCCATTCTCATCATGGAGAACCCCACCACCACAATGGCGAACATCAAGCTCGTCACCACCACGAACAAGTGGTTGAGCCACAACATCAACAACCGCACCACGCAAGACCTCATCGACACCATGATCACCAGGCGCATCCACAAAACCAAGAAGAACATGGTCACCCTCCACAACAAGCTATGGTACAAGCGCCGCCACCAACCCAAGAACAAGAACGCCATGGTGAACACAACCGCGTTGATAGGCGCCAACACCCGAACCATGACCATCGCCATCAACAACAAATTCATCGAGCACCACAATGGGATACAAGTGATGATGACGAGGATGCACACCGCGTGAGACACAACAGCCGCTATGCTCAACCCCACCATCGTCATCAACAATCAATGAATGCAAATGATCCCGAGCAAAGGCGTAGAAGAGACTTTGCGCATCAAGCTCCTCCTCAGCCGCGGCCTCAAAAAAACCAAGCTCCTCCCCCACCACCACGTGCACCAAGTGAAGCGAGCATAAAGCAAGATCGTCGCAACTACCACCGTGAACATGAAGAGGGCAAGTTTAGGAAGCTCAAGTTCATTATGCCCAAGTTCAAGGGAGAAGAAGACGTTGATGCATACATTGATTGGGAGCTCAAAGTTGACAAGATCTTCCGAGTCCACAACTACTCCGAAGAGAAGAAAGTTGCAATTGCATCCCTTGAGTTTGAGGACTATGCAAATGTTTGGTGGGAAGACTTCCAAAAGAACCGCGAGAAGAATGAGGAACCTCCAATTGAAACTTGGATTGAGATGAAGGAAGTGATGTACACACGCTTCGTCCCCGAGCATTATTGCCAAGATCTCTTCGACAAGCTACCAAACTTGAAACAAGGCACCAAGTCAATTGAAGAGTTCTACAAGGAAATGGAGAAAATCATGATGCGAGCTGATGTGAGAGAACTCGAAGAGCAAACCATAGCAAGGTTCCTCAACGGTTTGAGCCGTCCAATAAGGAAGATTGTTGACTTTCAACCGTAAAAGAACCTCATCGAGCACCTCCATCAAGCTACCAAAGCTGAGCGGCACTTGCAAAAAGAGAATGCATACGAAAAGCCCAAGTCATACTTTGCGTCCATCAATATAAATGCTCCCGCAAAGCCAAAAACCAAGCAACAGGCTCATCCAAGCAAGCGAAGACCGTGATAGCACCTTCCTCCAACATGACATCGGATAGTCAAGTCACTTGCTTCAAGTGTGGAGTGAAAGGTCACAAGTCTTATGAGTGCACCAACTCACGAGTGATGCTTACGGATGAGAATGGTGTAACCTACTCCGTAAGTGAAGAGGAGTATGAAGCTCTCACTCAACGAGCTATTGCAAGGACAGCCGCAATGGAAGAGGATGACACACTTGTATGCGAGCATGATCCGGGCCCCGCACTTGTCATAGCACAAATCTCGCCAACAAACTCCATCCCAAGAGAGGACCAACGCCTCAATATCTTCCAAACTCTTGCAGGAATTGATGGCAAGTCCATAAAAGTGATCATCGATGGAGGTAGTTGCCAAAACCTCGCAAGTACGGAGCTTTGTGAGAAACTAAAGGATCCACCAGTGTCATTGCATGTCTGTTCTTTTCAGGAACCACACCCAGTGTCATTGCATGTGTGTTCTTCTAAAAAAACCACATAAGGATCCACCAGTGTCATTGCATGTCTATTCTTTTCATGAACCACACCCGGTGTCATTGCATGTCTGTTCTTTTCATGAACCACAGCTAGAGTCATTGCATGTCTGTTACTTCCATAAACCACACATGGCTCCACCGGTGTCATTGCATGTCTGTTCTTTTCATGAACCACGCCCAGTGTCATCGCATGTCAGTTCTTTTCATGAACCACACCCAGTGTCATTACATGTCAGTTCTTTTCATGAACCACATAAGGATCCTCCGGTGTCATTGCATGTCTGTTCTTCTCACAAACCACATAAGGATCCACCAGTGTTATTGCATGTCTGTTCTTTTCACGAACCACACCCAGTGTCATTGCATGTGTGTTCCTCTAGACAAACCACATAAGGATCCACCGGTGTCACTGCATGTCTGTTCTTTTCATGAATCACACATGGATCCACCGGTGTCATTGCATGTCTGTTCTTTTCATGAACCACACCCAGTGTCATTGCATGTCAGTTCTTTTCATGAACCACATAAGGATCCACCAGTATCATTGCATGTCTATTCTTCTCACAAACCACATATGGATCCACCTAGTGTGATTGCATGTCTATTACTTTCATAAACCACACCTAGTGTCATTGCATGTTTGTTCCTCTAGACAAACCACATAAGGATCCACCAGTGTCACTGCATGTCTGTTCTTTTCATGAACCACATAAGGATCCACCGGTGTCATTAGATGTGTGTTCTTCTCATGAACCACACATTGATCCACCGGTGTCATTGCATGTATGTTCCTCTAAACAAACCACATAAGGATCCACTAGTGTCATTGCATTTCTGTTCTTTTCATGAACCACACCCAGTGTCATTGCATGTGTGTTCTTCTAAACAAACCACATAAGGATCCACCAGTGTCATTGCATGTTTGTTCTTTTCATGAACCACACCCGGTGTCATTGCATGTTTGTTCTTTTCATGAACCACAACTAGAATCAGTGCAAGTCTGTTACTTCCATAAACCACACATGGATCCACCGGTGTCATTGCATGTCTGTTCTTTTCATGAACCACACCCTGTGTCATTGCATGTCAGTTCTTTTCATGAACCACATAAGGATCCACCAGTGTCATTGCATATCTGTTCTTCTCACAAACCACATAAGGATCCTCCAGTGTCATTGCATGTCTATTCTTTTCATGAACCACACCAAGTGTCATTGCATGTGTGTTCCTCTAGACAAACATCATAAGGATCCACCGGAGTCACTACATGTCTGTTCTTTTCATAAACCACATAAGGATCCACCAGTGTCATTGCATGTCTGTTCTTCTCACAAACAAAAAAGGATCCACCAGTGTCATTGTATGTTTGTTCTTTTCATGAACCACATAAGGATCCACCAGTGTTATTGCATGTTTGTTCTTCTCACAAACCACATATGGATCCATCTAGTGTGATTGCATGTCTGTTCTTTTCATAATCACACCCAGTGTCATTGCATGTGTGTTCCTCTGGACAAACCACATAAGGATCCACAAGTGTCACTGCATGTCTAATCTTTTCATGAACCACATAAGGATCCACCGGTGGCATTGGATGTGTGTTCTTCTCATGAACCACACATCAATCCACCGGTGTCATTACATGTTTGTTCCTCTAAACAAACCACATAAGGATCCACCAGTGTCATTGCATGTCTGTTCTTTTCATGAACCACACCCAGTGTCATTGCATGTGTGTTCTTCTAAACAAACCACATAAGTCATTGCATGTCTGTTCTTTTCATGAACCACACCCGGTGTCATTGCACGTGTGTTCCTCTAGAAATACCACATAAGGATCCACTAGTATCATTGCATGTCTGTTCTTCTCACAAACCACATATGGATCCACATAGTGTGATTGCATGTCTGTTACTTTCATAAACCACACCTAGTGTCATTGCATGTTTGTTCCTCTAGACAAACCACATAAGGATCCACCAGTGTCACTGCATGTCTGTTCTTTTCATGAACCACATAAGGATCCACCAGTGTCATTGGATGTGTGTTCTTCTCATGAACCACACATGGATCCACCGGTGTCATTGCATGTCTGTTCTTTTCATGAACCACACCCTGTGTCATTGGATGTCAGTTCTTTTCATGAACCACACCCAGTGTCATTGCATGTCAGTTCTTTTCATGAACCACACCCTCTGTCATTGGATGTCAGTTTTTTTCATGAACCACACCCAGTGTCATTGCATGTCAGTTCTTTTCATAGACCACATAAGGATCCACCAGTGTCATTGCATGTCTATTCTTCTCACAAACCACATGAGGATCCACCAGTGTCATTGCATGTCTGTTCTTTTCATGAACCACATAAGGATCCACCAGTGTCATTGCATGTTTGTTCTTCTCACAAACCACATATGGATCCACCTAGTGTGATTGCGTGTTTGTTCTTTTCATAAACCACACCCAGTGTCATTGCATGTGTGTTCCTCTAGACAAACTACATAAGGATCCATCAGTGTCACTGGATGTCTATTCTTTTCATAAACCACATAAGGATCCACCGGTGTCATTGGATGTATGTTCTTCTCATGAACCACACATCGATCCACCGGTGTCATTACATGTTTGTTCCTCTAAACAAACCACATAAGGATCCACCAGCGTCATTGCATGTCTGTTCTTTTTGTGAACCACACCTAGCGTCATTGAATGTGTGTTCTTCTAAACAAACCACATAAGTCATTGCATTTCTGTGCTTTTCATGAACCACACCCGGTGTCATTGCATGTGTGTTCCTCTAGAAATACCACATAAGGATCCACCGGTGTCACTGCATGGCTGTTCTTTTCATGAACCACATAAGGATCCACCGGTGTCATTGGATGTGTGTTCTTCTCATGAACCACACTTGGATCCACCGGTGTCATTGCATGTCTGTTCCTCTAAACAAACCACATAAGGATCCACTAGTGTCATTGCATGTCTGTTCTTTTCATGAACCACACCTAGTGACATTGCATGTGTGTTCTTCTAAACAAACCACATAAGGATCCAGAGTGTCATTGCATGTTTGTTCTTTTCATGGACCACACCCGGTGTCATTGCATATCTGTTCTTTTCAGGAACCATAGCTAGAGTCATTGCATGTTTGTTACTTCCATAAACCACGCATGGATCAACCGGTGTCATTGCATGTCTGTTCTTTTCATGAACCACGCCTAGTGTCATTGCATGTCAGTTCTTTTCATGAACCACACCCAGTGTCATTGCATGTCAGTTCTTTTCATGAACCACATAAGGATCCACCAGTGTCATTGCATGTCTGTTCTTCTCACAAACCACATAAGGATCCACCAGTGTCATTGCATGCCTGTTCTTTTCACGAACCACACCCAGTGTCATTGCATCTGTGTTCCTCTAGACAAACCACATAATGATCCACCGGTGTCACTACATGTCTGTTCTTTTCATGAACCACACATGCATCCACCAGTGTCATTGCATGTCTGTTCTTTTCATGAACCACACCCGGTGTCATTGCATGTGTGTTCCTCTAGAAATACCACATAAGGATCCACCAGTATTATTGCATGTCTGTTCTTCTTACAAACCACATATGGATCCACCTAGTGTGATTGCATGTCTGTTACTTTCACAAACCACACCTAGTGTCATTGCATGTTTGTTCCTCTATACAAACCACATAAGGATCCACCAGTGTCACTGCATGTCTGTTCTTTTCATGATCCACATAAGGATCCATCGGTGTCATTGGATGTGTGTTCTTCTCATGAACCACACATGGATCCACCGGTGTCATTGCATGTCTGTTCTTTTCATGAACCACACCCTGTGTCATTGCATGTCAATTCTTTTCATAAACCACACCAAGTGTAATTGCATGTCAGTTCTTTCCATGAACCACATAAGGATCCACCAGTGTCATTGCATGTCTGTTCTTCTCACAAAGGACATAAGGATCCACCAGTGTCATTGCATGTCTATTCTTTTCATGAACCAAACCTAGCATCGTTGCATGTGCGTTCTTCTAAACAAACCACATAAGGATCCACCAGTGTCATTGCATGTTTGTTCTTTTCATGAACCACACCCGGTGTCATTGCATGTTTGTTACTTCCATAAACCACACATGGATCCACCGGTGTCATTGCATGTTAGTTCTTTTCATGAACCACACCCTGTGTCATTGCATGTCAGTTCTTTTCGTGAACCACACCCAGTGTCATTGCATGTCAGTTCTTTTCATGAACCACATAAGGATCCACCAGTGTCATTGCATCTCTGTTCTTCTCAAAAACCACATAAGGATCCACCGGTGTCATTGCATGTCTATTCTTTTCATGAACCACACCAAGTGTCATTGGATGTGTGTTCCTCTTGACAAACCACATAAGGATCCACCGGTGTCACTGCATGTCTGTTCTTTTCATGAACCACATAAGGATCCACCAGTGTCATTGCATGTCTGTTCTTCTCACAAGCCACAAAAGGATCCACCAGTGTCATTGTATGTTTATTTTTTTCATGAACCACATAAGGATCCCCAAGTGTCATTGCATGTTTGTTCTTCTCACAAACCACATATGGATCCACCTAGTGTGATTGCATGTCTGTTCTTTTCATGAACCACACGCTGTGTCATTGGATGTCAGTTCTTCCCATGAACCACACCTAGTGTCATTGCATTTCAGTTCTTTTTATGAACCACATAAGGATCCACCAGTGTCATTGCATGTCTGTTCTTCTCACAAACCACATAAGGATCCACCAGTGTCATTGCATGTCTATTCTTTTCATGAACCACATCAAGTGTCATTGCATGTGTGTTCTTCTAGACAAACCACATAAGGATCCACCGGTGTCACTGCATGTCTGTTCTTTTCATGAATCACATAAGGATCCACCAGTGTCATTGCATGTCTGTTCTTCTCACAAACCACAAAAGGTTCCACCAGTGTCATTGTATGTTTGTTTTTTTCATGAACCACACAAGGATCGACTATTGTCATTACATGTTTGTTCTTCTCACAAACCACATATGGATCCACCTAGTGTGATTGCATGTCTGTTCTTTTCATAAACCACACCCAGTGTCATTGCATGTGTGTTCCTCTAGACAAACCACATAAGGATCCACCAGTGTCACTTCATGTCTGTTCTTTTCATGAACCACATAAGGATCCACCGGTGTCATTGGATGTGTGTTCTTCTCATGAACCACACATGGATCCACCGGTGTCATTGCATGTCTGTTCTTTTCATGAACCACACCCGGTGTCATTGCATGTGTGTTCCTCTAGAAATACCACATAAGGATCCACCAGTATCATTGCATGTCTGTTCTTCTCACAAACCACATATGGATCCACCTAGTGTGATTGCATGTCTGTTACTTTCATAAACCACACCTAGTGTCATTGCATGTTTGTTCCTCTAGACAAACCACATAAGGATCCACCAGTCTCACTGCATGTCTGTTCTTTTCATGATCCACATAAGAATCCACCGGAGTCATTGGATGTGTGTTCTTCTCATGAACCACACATGGATCCACCGGTGTCATTGCATGTCTGTTCTTTTCATGAACCACACATTGTGTCATTGCATGTGAGTTCTTTTCATGAACCACACCAAGTGTCATTGCATGTCAGTTCTTTTCATGAACCACATAAGGATCCACCAGTGTCATTGCATGTCTGTTCTTCTCACAAACCACATAAGGATCCACCAGTGTCATTGCATGTCTATTCTTTTCATGAAACACACCCAGTGTCGTTGCATGTGTGTTCTTCTAAACGAACCACATAAGGATCCACCAGTGTCATTCATGTTTGTTCTTTTCATGAACCACACTCGGTGTCATTGCATGTCTATTCTTTTCATGAACCACAGCTAGAATCATTGCATGCCTATTACTTCCATAAACCACACATGGATCCACCGGTGTAATTGCATGTCTGTTCTTTTCATGAACCACACCCTGTGTCATTGCATGTCAGTTCTTCTCATGAACCACACCCAGTGTCATTGCATGTCAGTTCTTTTCATGAACCACATAAGGATCCACCAGTGTCCTTGCATGTCTGTTCTTCTCCCAAACCACATAAGGATCCACCAGTGTCATTGCATGTCTATTATTTTCATGAACCACACCAAGTGTCATTGCATGTGTGTTCCTCTAGACAAATCACATAAGGATCCACCGGTGTCACTGCATGTCTGTTCTTTTCATGAACCACATAAGGATCCACCAGTGTCATTGCATGTCTGTTCTTTTCATGAACCACACCCAGTGTCATTGCATGTCAGTTCTTCTCACAAACCACAAAAGGATCCACCAATGTCATTGTATGTTTGTTTTTTTCATGAACCACATAAGGATCCACCAGTGTCATTGCATGTTTGTTCTTCTCACAAACCACATATGGATCCACCTAGTGTGATTGCATGTCTGTTCTTTTCATAAACCACACCCAGTGTCATTGCATGTGTGTTCCTCTAGACAAACCACATAAGGATCCACCAGTGGCACTGCATGTCTATTCTTTTCATGAACCACATAAGGATCCACCGGTGGCATTGGATGTGTGTTCTTCTCATGAACCACACATCGATCCACCGGTGTCATTACATGTTTGTTCCTCTAAACAAAACACATAAGGATCCACAAGTGTCATTGCATGTCCGTTCTTTTCATGAACCACACCCAGTGTCATTGCACGTGTGTTCTTCTAAACAAACCACATAAGTCATCGCATGTCTGTTCTTTTCATGAACCACACCCGGTGTCATTGCATGTGTGTTGCTCTAGAAATACCACATAAGGATCCACCAGTATCATTGCAGGTCTGTTCTTCTCATAAACCACATATGGATCCGCCTAGTGTGATTGCATGTCTGTTACTTTCATAAACCACACCTAGTGTCATTGCATGTTTGTTCCTCTAGACAAACCACATAAGGATCCACCAGTGTCACTGCATGTTTGTTCTTTTCATGAACCACATAAGGATCCAGCGGTGTCATTGGATGTGTGTTCTTCTCATGAACCACACATGGTTCCACCGGTGTCATTGCATGTCTGTTCTTTTCATGAACCACACCCTTTGTTATTGCATGTCAGTTCTTTTCATGAACCACACCCAATGTCATTGCATGTCAGTTCTTTTCATGAACCACATAAGGATCCACCCTTGTCATTGCATGTCTGTTCTTCTCACAAACCACATAAGGATCCAGAAGTGCCATTGCATGTCTATTCTTTTCATGATCCACACCAAGTGTCATTGCATGTGTGTTCCTCTAGACAAACCACATAAGGATCCACCGGTGTCACTGCATGTCTGTCTTTTCATGAACCACATAAGGATCCACTAGTTACATTGCATGTCTATTCTTCTCACAAACCACAAAAGGATCCACTAGTGTCATTGCATGTCTGTTCTTTTCATGAACCACATAAGGATCCACCAGTGTCATTGCATGTTTGTTCTTCTCACAAACCACATATGGATCCACCAAGTGTGATTGCATGTCTGTTCTTTTCATGAACCACACCCGGTGTCATTGCATGTGTGTTCCTCTAGAAATACCACATAAGGATCCACCAGTATCATTGCATGTCTGTTCTTCTCACAAACCACATATGGATCCACCTAGTGTGATTGCATGTATGTTACTTTCATAAACCACACCTAGTGTCATTGCATGTTTGTTCCTCTAGACAAACCACATAAGGATCCACTAGTGTTACTGCATGTCTGTTCTTTTCATGAACCACATAAGGATCCACCGGTGTCATTGGATATGTGTTCTTCTCATGAACCACACATGGATCCACCGGTGTTATTGCATGTCTGTTCTTTTCATGAACCACACCCTATGTCATTGCATGTCAGTTCTTTTCATGAACCACACCAAGTGTCATTGCATGTCAGTTTATTTCATGAACCATATAAGGATCCACCAGTGTCATTGCATGTCTGTTCTTCTCACAAACCACATAAGGATCCACCAGTGTCATTGCATGTCTATTCTTTTCATGAACCACACCCAGTGTCGTTGCATGTGCGTTCTTCTAAACAAACCACATAAGGATCCACCAGTGTCATTGCATGTTTGTTCTTTTCATGAACCACACCCGGTGTCATTGCATGTCTGTTCTTTTCATGAACCACAGCTAGAATCATTGCATGTCTGTTACTTCCATAAACCACACATGGATACACCGGTGTCATTGCATGTTAGTTCTTTTCATGAACCACACCCTGTGTCATTGCATGTCAGTTCTTTTCATGAACCACACCCAGTGTCATTGCATGTCAGTTCTTTTCATGAACCACATAAGGATCCACCAGTGTCATTGCATCTCTGTTCTTCTCAAAAACCACATAAGGATCCACCAGTGTCATTGCATGTCTATTCTTTTCATGAACCACACCAAGTGTCATTGCATGTGTGTTCCTCTAGACAAACCACATAAGGATCCACCGGTGTCACTGCATGTCTGTTCTTTTCATGAACCACATAAGGATCCTCCAGTGTCATTGCATGTCTGTTCTTCTCACAAGCCACAAAAGGATCCACCAGTGTCATTGTATGTTTATTTTTTTCATGAACCACATAAGGATCCACCAGTGTCATTGCATGTTTGTTCTTCTCACAAACCACATAAGGATCCACCGGTGTCACTGCATGTCTGTCTTTTCATGAACCACATAAGGATCCACTAGTTACATTGCATGTCTATTCTTCTCACAAACCACAAAAGGATCCACCAGTGTCATTGAATGTCTGTTCTTTTCATGAACCACATAAGGATCCACCAGTGTCATTGCATGTTTGTTCTTCTCACAAACCACATATGGATCCACCAAGTGTGATTGCATGTCTGTTCTTTTCATGAACCACACCCGGTGTCATTGCATGTGTGTTCCTCTAGAAATACCACATAAGGATCCACCAGTATCATTGCATGTCTGTTCTTCTCACAAACCACATATGGATCCACCTAGTGTGATTGCATGTCTGTTACTTTCATAAACCACACCTAGTGTCATTGCATGTTTGTTCCTCTAGACAAACCACATAAGGATCCACTAGTGTCACTGCATGTCTGTTCTTTTCATGAACCACATAAGGATCCACCGGTGTCATTGGATGTGTGTTCTTCTCATGAACCACACATGGATCCACCGGTGTTATTGCATGTCTGTTCTTTTCATGAACCACACCCTGTGTCATTGCATGTCAGTTCTTTTCATGAACCACACCAAGTGTCATTGCATGTCAGTTTATTTTCATGAACCATATAAGGATCCACCAGTGTCATTGCATGTCTGTTCTTCTCACAAACCACATAAGGATCCACCAGTGTCATTGCATGTCTATTCTTTTCATGAACCACACCCAGTGTCGTTGCATGTGCGTTCTTCTAAACAAACCACATAAGGATCCACCAGTGTCATTGCATGTTTGTTCTTTTCATGAACCACACCCGGTGTCATTGCATGTCTGTTCTTTTCATGAACCACAGCTAGAATCATTGCATGTCTGTTACTTCCATAAACCACACATGGATACACCGGTGTCATTGCATGTTAGTTCTTTTCATGAACCACACCCTGTGTCATTGCATGTTAGTTCTTTTCATGAACCACACCCAGTGTCATTGCATGTCAGTTCTTTTCATGAACCACATAAGGATCCACCAGTGTCATTGCATCTCTGTTCTTCTCAAAAACCACATAAGGATCCACCAGTGTCATTGCATGTCTATTCTTTTCATGAACCACACCAAGTGTCATTGCATGTGTGTTCCTCTAGACAAACCACATAAGGATCCACCGGTGTCACTGCATGTCTGTTCTTTTCATGAACCACATAAGGATCCACCAGTGTCATTGCATGTCTGTTCTTCTCACAAGCCACAAAAGGATCCACCAGTGTCATTGTATGTTTATTTTTTTCATGAACCACATAAGGATCACCAGTGTCATTGCATGTTTGTTCTTCTCACAAACCACATATGGATCCACCTAGTGTGATTGCATGTCTGTTCTTTTCATAAACCACACCCAGTGTCATTGCATGTGTGTTCCTCTAGACAAACCACATAAGGATCCACCAGTGTCACTGCATGTCTATTCTTTTCATGAACCACATAAGGATCCACCGGTGGCATTGGATGTGTGTTCTGCTCATGAACCACACATCGATCCACCGGTGTCATTACATGTTTGTTCCTCTAAACAAAACACATAAGGATCCACCAGTGTCATTGCATGTCTGTTCTTTTCATGAACCACACCTAGTGTCATTCCATGTGTGTTCTTCTAAACAAACCACATAAGAATCCAACAGTGCCATTGCATGTCTGTTCTTTTGATGAAC
>OU342743.1:389322096-389419252 GCA_910589775.1 Avena eriantha
CCGGTGTCACTTGCAGTCTGTTCTTTTCATGAACCACAGCTAGAATCATTGCATGTTTTGTATGTTACCTTTCATCAAAACCACACATGGATCCACCGGTGTCATTGCATGTCTGTTCGTTTCATGAACCACACTCTGTGTCATTGCATGTCAGTTCTTTTCATGAACCACATAAGGATCCACTAGTGTCATTGCATGTCTGTTCTTCTCACAAACCACATAAGGATCCACCAGTGTCATTGCATGTCTATTCTTTTCATGAACCACACCTAGTGTCATTGCATGTGTGTTCCTCTAGACAAACCACATAAGGATCCACCAGTGTCACTGCATGTCTGTTCTTTTCATGAACCACATAAGGATCCACCAGTGTCATTGGATGTGTGTTCTTCTCATGAACCACACATGGATCCACCAGTGTCATCGCATGTCTGTTCCTCTAAACAAACCACATAAGGTTCCAATAGAGTCATTGCATGTCTGTTCTTTTCATGAACCACAACCAATGTCATTGTATGTGTGTTCTTCTAAACAAACCACATAAGGATCCACCAGTGTTATTGCATGTCTGTTCTTCTCACAAACCACATAAGGATTCACCTGTGTCATTGCATGTCTGTTCTTTTCATGAACCACACCCAGTGTCATTGCATGTGTGTTCCTCTAGACAAACCACATAAGGATCCACCGGTGTCACTGCATGTCTGTTCTTTTCATGAACCACACATGGATCCACCGGTGTCATTGCATGTCTGTTCTTTTCATGAACCATGCCCAGTGTCATTGCATGTCAGTTCTTTTCATGAACCACACCTAGTGTCATTGCATGTCAGTTCTTTTCATGAACCACATAAGGATCTACCAGTGTCATTACATGTATGTTTTTCTCAAAAACCACATAAGGATCCACCAGTGTCATTACATGTATGTTTTTCTCAAAAACCACATAAGGATCCACCAGTGTCATTGCATGTGTGTTCCTCTAGACAAACCAGATAACGATCCACCGGTGTCACTACATGTCCGATCTTTTCATGAACCACACATGGATCCACCAGTGTTAGTGCATGTCTGTTCTTTTCATGAACCACACCCAGTGTCATTGCATGTTTTGTTCTTTTCATGAACCACACCAAGTGTCATTGCATGTGTGTTCCTCTAGACAAACCACATATGGATCCACCAGTGTCATTGCATGTGTGTTCCTCTAGACAAACCACATATGGATCCACCAGTATCATTGCATATCTGTTCTTTTCATGAACCACAGCTAGAGTCCACCAGTGTCATTGGATGTGTGTTCTTCTCATGAAAAACACATGGATCCACCAGTGCCATTGCATGTCTGTTCTTTTCATGAATCACAGCTAGAGTCATTGCATGTCTGTTACTTCCATAAACCACATATGGATCCACCTAGTGTGATTGCATGTCTGTTCTTTTCATAAACCACACATGGATACACCAGTATCATTGCATGGGTAGCCGTTAGACCGAGTCTTCTAGAAGGCACGCACTAACACAGTTGTTCTGCTTGACGATTGTTACATACCGTTTGATTGGGGCGCTTGGACGATTGGGATGGTCTTCGTGAGAGCGATCCGCGAGTAGGATGTTCTGCGGCATGATTAGCCACGCTTGCTCTGGACAAACTGGCAACACCGGGCGCTCCCCTGTTGCGAGTGTCACGTCTCACGAGTTCAGTGGGCCACATCCCAGTGTCACGTCCCCATTACTTCTCTTTCTCCACGTACTTCTCTTCCTTACCCTCGAAGCCACTTTCCCCACTTCACTCCCATCCTGCCGTAGCCGCAAGCCGACGGCGCCTCCATCCCAATCCCCTCTCCGGCAGCCACCCCCTCCCCTCTCGCCATGGGTTCAAGGGGAGACAGCGAGGAAACGCGTCGTGACGACAGGGACGGTGATTTCAATGTGAGTCGTCTTATCTCTATTTCTATCATCTATGGCCAGTTATCTATTTTTTGAGCTATATCTAATCTGTTTACTCATGCACGTATGATGTGTTAGGCCAACCAGACGATGTATGACTCCGACTATCATGGTTTAGCGGATGAAGATAGTCCTCCGGTATGTAAACATGGATATGTTCCCGCTAAATTTGTAGCGTTCGAAGGACGAAACGCATATAGGAGGTTTCTACGGTGTCAAGGACATCGTGCAATGATGCAAGGCGGAAGTTGCGGTGTTGTCAAATGGGTAGATCTAGAGTGGCCCAAATCGATGCAGAAAACGCTAGACAAACTATGGGAAATGACTGTCGAGTTGAAAGAATCTGTATTCTGCTCACTTCTTGACAGTGTTGAGATGAAGCTATGGGAACCAGTTGACACGACCAAGCATAAGCGAGATCTCAGGTGGGTGCAAGACAAGGTTAGCAAAGTCGAGAAGGAGAGGGACGCGGCGTTGGCCCTGAAGCATAAAGCAGAGCAAGAACTGACTCAAGCAAGGAATGATCTCCACCAGGCCAAAGTCCTGCAATTCACAACTACGAGTATTGACAAGTGCATGAGGAAAAATGCAGAGAAACAATTGAAGCTGTGCAAGGAAGATGCTAAAAGGAAGGAGCAGACGATTTGATCCTTGCTCTCGCAGGAAGATGCGCATCGGGCTAAGATTAGGAAGATCAAGGAGATGTGTGATAACAAGTTCTATTTAGCTTAAGCTCCGTGCCTTTTTAAGTTGTAATAGTTGTACTTGTTGACCTAGCGGTCTGAACTATTGGTCCCGGATTCCAGGGAGGAAAAAAATTGCTCTGACCCTGCATTACTTCTTTTGTCTGACCCCGCATTACTTCTTTTGTCTGACCAATGCCCCTTGGATATTCCACCCGTCGCTTCGTCATCCTCGTGTACAAATAGGAGGCGCCACACCGCGTCGCTTCGTCGTCCATCCCCTCGTCCTCTCCAATCTCCACCGCGTCATCGCTTCGTAGTCCATCCCCTCGCTCCCTCTCCAACCTCCACCGCGCCGCCATGGAGATGCCCAATCTGAACTTCTACGAGCCAGTGATGTTCGCGAACTTAGACATCCTCGCGCCGCCAGCCGCGACAATGCCCCACGGATGGTGCATCAGCTCTGCGGGGGTGCTGGTGGCTCCGTTCCCTGGCCGAGCCGAGATGGAGAGCGAAATCGCGGCGCACCGCCGCTAGATGCCCGCGTGGAAGAGGGCGCTGCCCCGGTACGCGGCGGCCAGCCTGTACTAGCCGACGCTGTTGAAGAAGGAGTGGAAGGACAAGATTGGCAATCGCATCGTTGACGGGCGCGTGGTGCACCGGGATCTCCACAACCGAGAAGGGCGGGAGAGGTTCTGGTCCGTCCCTGGACGGACCAAGTACATCGTCAGCGCCACTGCTTGACGCGAAGAGGTGCTCCATCTCGCGAACAATGCGGACATCGTGGAGGTTCCGTCCGACAGCGACGAGGAAGCCGGTGGCTCGGAGGACAGTGGGTGCGAAAGTGAAATTGTTGACTAGTGGGTGAATTAATGTAGGATGTGAAATCGCACCTTTGTTTAGAAGAATTTGAGGTTGATGTAATGAAATGCCTCGATTTAGATCTCTGTCTCGATTAATTTTTGGAAGAATTTGTGATTTAGATCAATTTCTGCCTCGATTTAGATCCCTGTCCCGGATTGGGAACGTGACCGTGGACCAAAGACACCTTTTCTACTAGTGTATTCTGACATTGGTGGTTTGTTTAAACGTAATCTACGTGGTTTGTGCTGCATGCAAATGGCACAACCACAATTTATAAAGTGGCAGCACGTACACCCGGTTACTGGAGATCCGGGAACTTCGCCAGATGCAGGGGATGCAGGAGCAGAGAGGCGGTGAGATAGACGGGCTCAAGATTAGGCCAGAAAGTGGTACCGATTTCCTCCTCATCTGGGCATTATCGGTGAGAACATTGCTGTTTATTTTGGCACATCATTGTGCAGCATCTGAAATAAGTTGCTGCTTCGTGGAGTGTGGCAGCTTAAATAATTTATTTCTGCGCCACTTACATTCTGTCGTATTTGGAGACGTCCTGCCCCTCAGCAATCGTTGAACCGGTGGATCCTTGTTTTTAGATAGCAGTGGCACAATCGCAATTTCGGATCAACTACTGACTCGGGCGTTTCCAAACCCTAAGTCACGGTACATTTTACTCAGAGAACGTGGGTAGATTGTTTCGCCCAGCAACGTGCCACACACAGAGTGATCAGAATTTAACATAATTACATATATAGGTTCAAGTTCAACACATTACTATGCATCTTCATTGCCAGCAGCCTTCTTCCGCAGCCTAGGTGCCAAGCCTTCACGTCCACTGGCTTCTTCATTTCCTGCCTTCTTCCTCTTCCTCGGTGCCAATTTTCTTAGCTTCACGTACTCTGCATCGCCGGGACAATGGGCACCAGAATCGTGTCCAGCATCATCTTTCCACTCGTTTTTAATTTCTTCGGTCAGTAAAATGACATCTTTCCACTCGTTTTTAATTTCTTCGGGCAGCAAAATGACTGACCTGGCAGTCATGTTTCTAACCTTGCGGCGCTTCCTGTCAAAGAAACAAGACTGTTGCATAACTGCCCAATATCTACAGAGTAAATAAAACAAAAATGACAATTCAGCAGAAACATGCGAACCCCAAGAGACCTTTGCTTACCAGGAGCTAATTGGGTTCGAGCAACCACCCTATCCAAGAATAGAAGGGTGACTCCCAGTTGCAGCAGCTTCCACATCCAGTACATCACATTTCAGCTCAAACATGGCGGCCGAAGCATACCTTTTCATCAACCCAATTAGCTGACTGTCACATGTTATTGGAACCATGATGCCACGTTCATCCATGAAGCTGAACTTTGCAGTCTGCTTCGGCCATAATTCAACATGATTACGCAGAGCAGCAACCATACTAGATATAGTGTAGATCTGCGCAGGCGCTTCTTCCATCGTGAAACAATGGTGTCCATACCTCTTGCCCTTAGAGTCGTACCTGTAGAGGACTGCCGTAACCAGGTAAGGGGGGTCCGCACAGATCCCACTTGACAGAAAACTGTGGACAAAATATGTTTGTCAGCATTGGGCTAACAAACAATTTGAGGTTCAGTAGCCAGCTAGCAGTTGTAATTAGTGTGAATAGCAAAGGGAAGGGTAGCTCACCCGCTTGTAGGCAGAACTTCTTCTTTCTTGATAGTAGGATCTACCATCCTTCGAGCTGCTCGGCTCGTCGGCGGCGGAGGCGGGCTAAGGCCTCGCAGCGGTGGCTATGGCATGCACCATTGGAGCTCGGGATCAGCGATTGGGCGCAGCAACTGGGCGCAGCAACTTGGTGCCGGAAGTCAAATGTCCGAAGGGATCCTCCTGCCTGGAGGGTGGATTTCGACGCCGGCGGTGCTAGGGGAAAGCTGGGAATGGATTTGTGAAATTGGTCAACACATCCAATCCACTTAGCTGCTCGATTTTCCTAAGAGGTTGTCGCGTTGGCGCTCGCGTCATGGATAGATGACCCACATGAGGGTCCCGACCGTCTACTTCACGGGGCAGTTTAACGGAATGTTTGAATTTGGCAGGGGTGAGATGAGTTTGCCTCGAAATGGCCCCTCTCAGTAGTTGGCGGCCCAACTTTTCGAAACGCGGTAATTTCAGGCAACTTAGGTACCGCCATGCGCTGGCCTGCGAACTTTGGTACCGCAGACGAACAAGCCCCAATATTGGTTAATAGCATATTCTTCCTAGATAGAGCATCAGCAACAACATTCTATTTTCCCTTCTTATAGTTAATGATTTAAGGAAAAGACTCAATGAACTCAACCCATTTAGCTAATCTTCTATGCAAGTTTGATTGAGCTTTCAACTATTTCAATGCTTCAAGTACTCTAACAAGTGCATACAATTCTTTATCATAGACTGAATAATTCAAAAGAGCACCAGTCAATTTCTCAAAAAGTAAGCTATAGGCCGACCCTCTTGCATCAAAACACCACCTATGCCTATACCACTAGCATCACATTCAACTTCAAATTGCTTCAAAAAATCAGGTAATGCAAGCAATGGTGAAGAAGTAAGCAAACGTTTCAATGTATCAAATGCAATGTCTTGGGCCGTGCCCCATACAAAAGGAACACCTTTCTTTGTAAAATCATTCAAAGGTGCAGCAATGGTGCTAAAATCTTTCACAAAGCGCCTATAGAAACCAGCGAGACTGTGGAAACTACGCACTTGACTTACATTCATTGGAGTAGGCCAATTCTGAATTGATTCAATTTTAGATTGATCTACCTCTACTCCATGCTGAGAAACAACAAATCCTAGGAACATGACCTTATCTTTTGCAAATGTACACTTCTCAAGATTAGCATATAGTGTATTATCACGTAACACTTGCAAAACTTGTCTAATATGAGTGCAATGTTCAGATTCTGATATGGGGTGGCCCGATCTTCTCAGCAAGCTCTTGTCGATGGTGATGGTGGATGATAGATAACTAGTGCGTAGCTATGATCTCTCCCGCTCGATCCCTGATGCCAATGCAACAGCTCTCGAACCTTGTAGGATATTCACAACACCACACTCTTGCGCACGCAGCCGTGACCACGAATGGCAGTATGCAATCTACTAATTCCCAATGGAACAACAGATCACACTCAATTATAGTTGGCAGATTCGAACACAGGGTAATTCCAGAGGTTCTATGAAAGAAACAACTCCAAAATATTTGAACGTGGTCTTAACCCTAACTTGTGACGGCTACGGAGGTTTATATGAGGGCTGGGCCGTCCTCCCCTCTAAACGGGCCTAAAAACAGCCATAACTTGGGCCAAACTGACTCGGTTTGACTCAAACTGATACATACCGACCCATATATGGGTTCGGCCTTATTGGCACGTAGTCCAAACATCGTGGAACACCTCAAACATGTAATTCTTGGTGCGCCATCTCTCTCTCTTGCTCATACATGATTTCCTCATTGCCTCCTAGTGCGCATGCCTCCCGCTCCTCCCTCGCGCACTTGTTGATATTGGAAATCAGCGCTTGTCCTTCTTGCTGCAACTCTCCTCCTCGCGCAACGCTTGTGTTATTAATAAACCCGATCATACAAAGATGCATAGACTTAGGTAGTATAAAGTTCTCATTAAATAAAACATCAGGTTCAATTAGGAATAAATTCACCTGATAGTCATTATTGATTTGACTCAATATTTCCTTCCAGTTCAGGCAGTCAGAATCATCATAATCCATGTATATATCCTCATCGTCCTCCCTTTCTTCATGAAAAGCCATCCTCGGCTTTGGGTAAGCTGAAACTGGGAGAAACAAAAAGAACAACGTGTACGCAAAGTATATGTATATATAACATGTTGTATTATTGTTGTTCACATGAAAAGTATGTCCAGTATACATCAAGCAACTTAAATTGCAGGTATAAGTGAAGTACAAAGAATCATGATCATGGTGAAAAACAACTAAATAGACAGTCATGTTCTTCAATATTAAATTCAGTTTTCTCAAAGAAGATCTATGATCAAATTTGTGAACAAGATCAAACCAATTCAATATGTCTGAAAACCAAATTGAATCATGACATGCTTCAACTGCGCTACTCTGATTATCATGAACATGATCATGTTGTCCAGTATGTAAAATGCAACTCAATTTGCAAATATCAAGGAAGTCTAAAGTAGTAACAAAACTAGACAAAGACTTTTGGGACAAACATAATGAATATGAAAACTTGGGTCCTATTCTAGCAAGATTAGAACAATCCAACATAGGTAAAATTACTTGTGTTGGTTGCAATATATCAACTAGACCAGAATGTATTTCCATAATATCTGGAACATGAGCTATTGTCCCATAGCAAACATTTTGTGATGTATGGCTGAAAACAGCATGTTTCAGTTCAGCGATTCTATCACAAGTAATGCATATGTGATCCACAAGAAAATTTTCATGCATGCTATATTCACCAATCAGATTGAAAGTGAACTAAGGAGAATATGTGCTAGAATTCAGAAATGAAATTTCTGAAATCTTATCCATAGCACAACTCATACTCATAGGTTCATTTAGCATGATGGAATACGAGCAGGTGGTATTCGAGCAAGTATTTCCTTATGTATTATCAGTACCACATGATCAAAATTTGAATTTGGTAAACTATCACATGGTGCTGAAACAGTAGTGCAAGGCAAATCACAAGGAGGCTTCAGTAAAGGAATAGACTCACAATATGTCGCACATGTTGGCTGAAGCTCCAAAACAGTACCAATGTCATCAACAATCTCCTCAGTTGTAGTAGGTACTAAAACATCTGCCGCAAGTGACAATGCACAGTCCGATGATGTAGGTTGTAAAATAGATTGCTCCCTTTCTTCAAAAGCAACCTGCATAGCACAAGAAACAATACCAGGAGTAGAGATGATTACATTAGTAGGAATATCCTCACATGTATTAGCATCTACTGCACTGATGTTTTATTTTTCTCTCATACTCTTAGAATGGATGCTCTCAACCTCACGTTTCGTGGAATCACACAGCTCACTTTTGATAACACTCTCACTCAGCTTGGCTATGTGGCTCTCATTCTCACATGGGTTGTAATGCACACCGTGTTCAAGATGACAAATAATAGAATTGTCACCATTCATCATGACCTTTTACTTAGCAGACAAACTGAACTCTTTTGTCCTCTCCTTGCGAAGAAGATGATACTCATGAAATTTGTCGGCTGAAATCCTGAGCATAACACGCCTCTTCAAGTTCCATTTGAAAGAAATCCTTCCAACAACAGGACATATTTGAGCATCAAACCTTCTGCTCCAAGGTTCTCCCAATAGTATGTGACAAGAATCAAGTGGTATAGGAGATACATCACAGCGCACAATCTCAATATGCTCTTTAAAAGTCATAGGAACATCAGCAGTGTGTGAAATCAGCAATGTGCCATATGATGAATGCAAGAGATATGGCACGGCACGGGCACATGTGGGTAGCTGCAACTTTTGTACAACTTCAACGCTGATCAAATTAATAGTAGAGTTACTATCAATGGTAATGGAAGCACATCGCTCACCAATCATCACACTATGGTGGAAAAGACCATCACCATCAAAAATACCGCGTTCTTCCTTCCAAAAAGTTCCACTACAACGCCAGTTGTCGATGAATTTGTAACTATATGTCTCCACATTATTTGTAACATCACCTGCCTCCATTTTCTGCATCACATCAACACTACTAGAAGACATGATTAGTACATTAGTGCACAAATCAAAATCAGTATGGTGGAAACTCTCACAACTCACTCACAACTAATAAGAAAGGAGATCTTACCGTTCCAAAGTGAATAGAGATGATCTACCAAACGAAATCAAAAACTGATGCACTGATGTGATGAAGTGAATATCAAAGGTATAGAGAACGATCACAGGGCACACAGGGTATTTATGGTGGAGCTGTAGGTATGGTATCCTAACTACACCGCAAACAAGTCCTAGTGTTGACCGTATGACATAGACCCACGGAAACACACACGGTGGAGATAAATGGGGCAATTGGAACTATGAAAATGAGCTAAAAAAGTAAGGTATGTCGGAGGAATGCTCGTGTTGCAAGGCGCAAGGAGAGACGCTAGCAATGTCTCAACGAAACGGGCACAAGATTGCTAACTGAGCAGCCCGTAGAGCACTAAGCACGCTAGTCTCGTAGGATAGTTATAGACACAAAGAAAGGCTTACTAAGACTCACAAGGATAGGTACGCTATGTGGACTCAATAAAAAATAAACAAAAAAGAAAAAAATTTGACCTGAGAATTGGTCTCTGCCACGGCAGAAAAATGGCCTAAAATCCTGCCGCGGCAGGATGGCGGCAGAATTTTTTTTTCAGAATATTTTTTTTTGTCACGCTGGAGCACAGACTTGTCTGTGGTCAGGTGTGAGGCAGCGAGCCGATTTTTTTTATTCCGACTCGCCAAGTAGTACACAACTAGGACTCTTTACTTGGATCGGATCTGACTTGATGGTAGCGGATAAAGATGGTGGAAAACAACTAGAACAACTAGAAAACAAATCTACGAAGAATAGATCTGGATCTAATCTAATAGAGGAACTCGACCAGCAACTATTACTCGAATACCATATAATCTAGGCTATGGCAACTCTTTTTGTGGGCCTTTTTCTGTATAGGATGAAAAACACTCTCTAATCTATGGATGGATTGTGGATTGCTTACCGAGGCAACACTGGAAATCTGATACCAAGATGATATGGGGTGGCCCGATCTTCTCAGCAAGCTCTTGTCGATGGTGATGGTGGATGATAGATAACTAGTGCGTAGCTATGATCTCTCCCGCTCAATCCCTGATGCCAACGCAACAGCTCTCGAACCTTGTAGGATATTCACAACACCACACTCTTGCGCACGCAGCCGTGACCACGAACGGTAGTATGCAATCTACTAATTCCCAATGGAACAACAGATCACACTCAATTATAGTTGGCAGATTCGAACACAGGGTAATTCTAGAGGTTCTATGAAAGAAACAACTCCAGAATATTTTAACGTGGTCTTAACCCTAACTTGTGACGGCTACGGAGGTTTATATGAGGGCTGGGGCGTCCTCCCCTCTAAACGGGCCTAAAAACAGCCATAACTTGGCCCAAACTGACTCGGTTCGACTCAAACTGATATATACCGACCCATATATGGGTTCGGCCTTATTGGCACGCAGTCCAAACGTCGTGGAACACCTCAAACATGTAATTCTTGGTGCGCCATCTCTCTCTCTCTTGCTCATACGTGATTTCCTCATTGCCTCCTAGTGCGCTTGCCTCCCGCTCCTCCCTCGCGCACTTGTTGATATTGGAAATCAGCGCTTGTCCTTCTTGCTGCAACTCTCCTCCTCCTCACGCAATGCTTGTGTTATCAATAAACCCGATCATACAAAGATGCATAGACTTAGGTAGTATAAAGTTCTCATTAAATAAAACATCAGGTTCAATTAGGAATAAATTCACCTTATAGTCATTATTGATTTGACTCAATATTTCCTTCCAGTTCAGGCAGTCATAATCATCATAATCCATGTATATATGCTCATCAGATTCGGTGTGGCTGTATATGAGTATATCATCAAAGTAAACAACCACACAACGACCAATAAACTCTCAAAACATGATTCATCAAACGCATGAAGGTACTAGGTCTATTAGTAAGACCAAAAGGCATGACTAACCACTCATACAAGCCGAATTTAGTTTTGAAAGAAGTTTTCCATTCATCCCTTCTTTCATCGTAATTTGATGATAACCACTACGCAAGTCTATCTTAGAGAAAACAGCAGCACCACTCAATTCATCTAGCATATCCTCTAAGCGGGGAATAGGATGACGATATCGAATAGTGATGTTCTTAATCGCTCTACAATCTACACACATGCGCCATGTACCATCTTTTTTAGGAACTAAAATAACAGGAACAACACAAGGGCTAAGAGAGATACGAATGTACCCTTTATCCAGCAGCGCTTGTACTTGCTTCTGAATTTCCTTAGTTTCTTCGGGATTAGTCGTGTAGGGTGTACGGTTGGGAAGTGTGGCACCAGGAATTAGGTCCACTTGATGTTCTATACCACGCAATGGAGGTAAACTTGCGGGTACGTCTTCTGGAAACACATCCCCAAAGTCCTGCAAAACAGAAGAGACACCAAGAGAAATAGGGGTCATATCGTTAGAAACCAATACCTCGCCCTTATACATGAGCACAAGCGGCATGGCTGTAGGATCCTCACGAAACTCTCTCATATCCTCTTTGGTGGCTAGTAATAATAACCCAAGCACTCTCTCACTTTTCATTATATCACTCAATTTAGGCTCAATTACATCAGGAACAGCTGTCACACAATCTCGCCGAGTGGTAGTATCTTCCTTCAAGTTCACCTCTATCTTCTGGCGAGAATCATTCACAATTTCTTGTGGTGTCATTGGCTGCATAGTAATCTTCTTTCCTTTGAATTCCAAGTGATATGTATTGGCTCGGACATTTTGTTTCACATGGCGATCATAGAGCCAAGGCCAACCCAAGAGTAGGTGACAAACAGTCATAGGAACCACATCAAAATCAATAGAATCTTTGTATGGCCCTATTTGAAAATTCACATGTACCATATGATTTACCTTCATCTCACCATTATTGCTCAACCATTGTATCTAGTATGGCTTGGGATGAGGTAAGTATGTCAAATTCAGTTTGGCACATAGTTCCTTGCTTGCAAGATTTCTGCAGCTACCTCCATCAATAATGACCTTGCAAGCTTTGTTTGGTCCAACTAGAGCTTTTGTTTGGAACAAGTTGCAACGCTGGGATTCCTCAACCAGTTGCACACTAAGTACACGTGGAGATACGACAATAGTGGGTGCACGCTCGGCATATGCATCAGCACCATCCTCGTCGTCATCAATATCATCATCAGAAGCTTCATCTCCACTTTCTACTTCACCTTGTTCATTAACAAACATAACCTTGCTATTTGGACAATCTTTCTTGTAGTGCCCTCTACCTCCACAAGTATGGCACACCACATCACGAGTACGTGCCGTAGACATGTTGGAACCCGAACTAGCAGCAGTAGCAGCGGGTTTCCGAGCATTAGAACCAAACGAAGGTGTACTTGCTCGTTTGGCCGATGGTGTAAACGGAGCAGCAGCTGGTGGCGCAGCTGTAGGAGGAGTAGATCTGGCCAAAAATCTGCTGGAGGATGGAAAACGAGCGCGTGACTTTGCCTCTTCTGCCAACTGGGATTCGGCCTCTCTAGCATGGTGCAATAGTTCATTCATGGTCTCATACTTGTGATGACGAACTATGCCCTTGATTGGCAACTTCAGATTGTTTAGGAATCGCTGTATGGTCATCTCAATAGACTCACGAATTCTAGCACGCTGCATAAGCAACTCCATCTCCATGTAGTACTCATCAACCGTCATGGTACCTTGCTTCAATTGCATCAATTTATCAAAAACTAATCGCAAGTAGTTGGTTGGTATGAAACGAGCCTTCATGATTTGCTTCATCTCGCGCCAATCCATCACTGGAAGTTCATTATCCTCCCTCCTATGTTGCACGAGAGCATCCCACCAACGTAAAGCATAACCATCAATTTCAGATGCTGCAAGTTTGACCTTCTTGTCTTCTGGATAGTCAAATAAGCGCCAGAGTTTCTCAATCTTTAACTCCCATGTGAGGTAATCTTCAGGATCAATTGAACCATCAAACTTGGGAATTGAGAATTTTGGCTTGCCCAAACCATCATCAGCAGGTTGGTTGAGCACATGCTGAGCACGCCCAAGAGGGGCAAGCCCACGGCCATGAGCAGGTGCATGGGCAGGGGGGAATTGCACGTCCCCTACCAACATGTGGAGCAGCATCCACAACGCTACCCTCATCAAAATCATCAAAGGCATCATTAGGTTGAGCTCTTGCCTTCTATGTATGGCGGCTGTCAAACCCTCAATGGACTGCTGCAAAGTGGCGAAGTTGACATTGAGTGTAGCCACTTGCGTTTGGATTGTATCAACTGTTCCAATATTCTGATCCAGCCTCATATTTATGTCCTGGAGATTCTTGTCAATTCCATCTGTGGTGTTAGTAAACACAAGTGTCAAATGAGACCTCAAAGCCTCATATTCACGCCAATTGACAAGCTCCTCATCCTTCTTTTTCTGCGACACAACATCACCATCACTAGTAGACATGATTAGTAGGTTAGTGCAAAAATCAAAATTTGTATGGTGGAAACTCTCACAACTCAGTCAAAACTAATAAGAAAGGAGATCTTACCGTTCCAAAGTGAATAGAGATACTCTACCAAACAAGATCAACGACTGATGCACTGAAGTGATGAAGTGGATATCAAAGGTATAGAGAACAATCGCAGGGCACACATGTTATTTATGGTGGAGCTATAGGTATGGTATCCTATCTACACCGTAAACAAGTCCTAGTGCTGATCGTACAAGTACCCAAGAAACACACACGTGGAGAAAAATGTGGTAATGCAACTATGAAGGCCTATTTTGTTTTTCTAAATATCCCTCGTCTTTATTCAAATCACAACCTCGGTCCGCCCGGATATTTTATTTGTCTAAACTAATTTACAAAAGAATATTTCAAACTAAATAAAAATATAAACTATTTTTTTACCTGGGGAGGCCGCCACCGGCCAGGCCCAAAAGCCCAGTTGGCAGCAGCCTACTACCCAGATAAACCCCAATCCTAACCCTAGACCCTAGTCCCACGCGGCACTCCCGTCCGCCGCTGCTGTGCACCACACGCCAACCTGCCTGCACCCTGGCTCCACCGCCCGCTCGACACGCTCCCACGCCCCGCACGCAACCACCCCACGTCGCGCCGCATTGCCGCCACTCACCTGCTGCCCCCGTACCGTACCAACCCCGCTAGCCACTTCCTCCACCCCTCCACCCCACCCCGTCCACTCCCTGCTCGCCACCTCACCCCGCTGGCCCCACTCCCCAGTTCTCCCGCCCACCTATCTGACCGTCCCACCCACCTGGACACGCTCCACCACGTGGCCTCGATCCCCACTACCGACACGTCCGCGTCCCCATCTCTCAAGCACCGACACGCGACAACCCCACCCCACGCTCTACTCCGGCCCCACCACCGCTGAACCCGCTCCCCATCCCCGTGATTCCCTGGAGTCTTCCCCGCAACCACCCTGCCTCGATCTCCCTGCGTCTCCGCTGCCAGGGCCATGGACGCCCAGACTCTCCCCTCCCGCATCTGCTCCGACCTGCACCGGCGCGTGCGCCTCTACCACGGCCCTCGTGCTCGCCACCAAGCGCGTCGTTGTCGCCGACCCTGTTCCCTGGACCGCCTCCGGTCGCCCTTCCCCAGCTCGGTGGCGCCGCTGCCCTGCACAGCCTCACCTCGACCCGCACCGGTCGTGTTGAGGGCAAACCTCTAGGTGGCCCGATCTTTCACGATTCCCTTTCAAATCGAGGGTGGAGTGCGGGGGAAGGAGGGAAGGATGAACACAACGAACACACGCATGAAGAACGCGATGAACACACACACGCAAAACCACGATAAACACCAATAGCTCACACCGGCGGTGACCGGTCCGGCGCAATCCTAGGATCGGCGTCGGGCGGAGGACTCTCTCTCGAACCGGCACGACGAGATGGGAGACTCGGTGAGATCTTGACGTCCAGGCAAAGGGACACCGATGCCTAGGCCTTGTACAACGCGGAGGCACAATGCAAACTCCAACGAGGTTTGGGGATATTGGTGCTCCTTAGTCAAGGATCATGAGGCAAGAACTAGATAGATCCACAAAGGGGTTTCCACTAATTCCAATATCATGCCTAGGGTTTACAATGGAGGTGGGGGTCTATATATAGGCCAGCCACAAGTTCAGGGGTAATTCAGGCATTAAAGTAGAGTTATGGGCGAAGTAGAGGGGTACATGGGCCATAGGGACCAGCTAGGCTCGCATGCCCATCACTTGGGCCACACACTCCGTGTCGAGAGAGCCAGACAGTCCGGGGAGGCCGGACACTCCGAGAAGTATCTGGGCAGTGTCCGATTCGACATTCTGATTGTCCACGCCAGGTCCAGGCTCGGGCAGGCCAGACACTCCGGCTGGATCCGGGCGGACACTCCGGCTCTGGCAGCTTCAGGTCAGGTGCAGCTTCCGGGCTCGTGGGTTGACGCGGCGGGGGCTCGTGCCTGATGGTGCACAAAGTAGTGGTATGAAGTAGCACGCCATCCAAGGAGGTATCGAATTGGCACGAAGAGAGGAGGGAGTTCACCTTAGCTTGGAGGAGTTTGGCTCGTGCACGAGTCATAGGTCCACTTGGGGGACTTGTTGGTGTAGATGTGGAAGCGTCCGTAGGACGGGCTGCATCAGCTCCCCCCCCCTTGGGAAAGAGTCGTCCTCGACTCTTCATGGATATCATCTTGAGCATCTCCATGGTAGGGTGCGAGATCCTTGACATTGAATGTATTGCTTGCAAGGTACTTGGAGGTCAGAATGTCGATGATGTAGGCATTGTTGTTGATTCGTTTGAGGACCTTGAAGGGACCATCTCCTCTTGGCTTGAGCTTGGAGTCACGTTCCTTGGGGAAGCGGTCCTTGCTTAGGTGTATCCACACAAGGTCACCTTCTTCAAATATCATCTCCTTCTTGTCCTTGTTTAACCTTGAAGCTTGGCGAAGGACTTGTTGTTCCATAGTTGCTCTTGTTTCTTCATGAAGCTTCTTCATAGCTTGTGCGCGCTTCTCGACGTCCATGTTTGTGCGCTCATGGAGAGGTAGTGGTAGGATGTCGAGCGCGGTGAGGGGCTCGAAACCATAGACGATCATGAATGGACTCATCTTGGTTGTTGAGTGCTTGGCTCGATTGTAGGCGAACTCGGCTTGTGGAATGCATTCCTCCCAATCCTTCAGGTTTTTCTTGATCAACACACGAAGGAGAGTTCCGAGGCTTCGGTTGACAACTTCGGTTTGGCCATCAGTTTGAGGATGTGATGCGGATGAAAAGAGGAGCTTGACGCCGAGCTTGGCCATGAGGGTCTTCCACAAGTAGCTCATGAATTTGACGTCGCGATCGGAGACGATTGTCCTTGGCACACCGTGAAGACGAACGATTTCCCTGAAAAACAGATTTGCAACATGTGAAGCATCGTCGGTCTTATGGCACGGTATGAAGTGTGCCATCTTGGAAAAAGATCCACAACAACAAATGTAGAATCATGACCATGCTTGGATCTAGGCAATCCTAACACGAAATCCATGCTAATGTCGGACCAAGGTGTATGAGGAATAGGCAATGGCATATAAAGACCATAGGGATTAGCTTGCGACTTAGCTTGAACACATGTCGTGCATCATTGAACGTAGCGCTCCACGTCACGCTTCATCTTGGGCCAAAAGTAGTGATTGGAGAGCATGTCCAATGTCTTGTCGCGACCAAAGTGACCCATAAGGCCTCCACCATGAGATTCTTGGAGAAGCAAAAGTTGAAGCGACGACTTCGGAATGCATAGCTTGTTTTGTTTAAAAAGGAAGACCTTATGCAAATAGAAATCATCAACTCCCTTGTCATTGGAGCACTTTGCGAAAATTGGTTCAAAGAACGGGTCGGAAGCATACAAAGATTTTATTTCCTCAAGACCCAACACGTTGATTTCAAGTCACGTAAGAAGGCTTGTATGTTTGCGAGACAATGCGTCCGCAACTACATTATCTTTGCCCTTCTTATACTTGACAATGTACGGAAAAGACTCCATGAACTCAACCCACTTAGCGTGTCTCTTGCTCAAGTTAGCTTGGCCTTTGAGATATTTGAACGACTCGTGGTCGGAGTGTATGATAAATTCCTTGGGCCAAAGGTAGTGTTGCCAAACTTGAAGGACACGAACTAAGGCAAAAAGCTCTTTGTCATAAATCGGATAGTTAAGGCGAGCACCATCAAGTTTTTCGCTATGGTAGGCTATAGGACGTCCGTTTTGCATAAGGACTCCTCCAATGCCAATACCACTAGCATCACACTCTAGCTCAAAAGTTTTTGTGAAATCCGGTAAAGCAAGAAGTGGTGCTTCGGTGAGCCTCTTTTTAAGTTCATCAAAAGCTTTTTGTTGTGCTTTGCCCCACACGAAGGTGATATTCTTTTTGGTCAATTCATTAAGGGACAAGCAATGGTTGAAAAGTCTTTCACAAAGCGACGATAGAAACCGGCCTACCCATAAAAACTTTGGAGTTCACTCACATTTGTTGGTATGGGCCAATCTCTTATGTACTTTACCTTGGAAACATCAACTTCAATTCCCTTCGAAGAAACGACAAATCCAAGAAAAATCAACTTCTCTTTAGCAAAAGTGCACTTGGGAAGATTAGCATAAAGCTTTTCATGTCGAAGGATTTGCGAAACTTCCTTGACATGTGTTATATGGTCCTCAAGTGATTTGCTATAAACAAGAATATCATCGAAATAGACAACACCACTTTTTCCAATGAGACAACGCGAGATGTGATTCATAAGGCGCATGAAGGTGGATGGGGCATTTGATAAACCAAAGGGCATAACCAACCATTCATAGAGACCAAGTTTGGTCTTGAAGGCGGTTTTCCACTCATCACCTTCAGCCATGCGTATTTGATGGTAACCACTACGAAGATCAATTTTCGAAAAAATAGTGGCTCCACACAACTCATCAAGCATGTCATCGAGACGTGGTATGGGATGTCGATAACGCACGGTGATAGCATTGATTGGACGGCAATCCATGCATAACCGTAACGTATCATCCGTCTTTGGAACAAGAATCACGGGTACGACACTTGGACTAGTGATAACTTGGATCAAACCTTTGGAGACGAGTTGGTTGATTTGACGTTCAATCTCCTTTGTCTCCTCTGGGTTCGTGCGGTAAGCGGCACGGTTGGGAAGTGGTGCACCGAGGATGAGGTCGATGCGATGTTCAATGCCGCGAAGAGGAGGTAGTCCATGTGGAAGCTCCTCGGGGAACACATCCTTGAATTCCTGCAAAACACTCATCAAAGATGGAGGAACATTGGTTAATTCGTTAGTTCCTTGCACTAGTCCCTTGCAAAGGAGGACATAGTGCAAGATGGATGGGTTGTTCCGAACATCTCTCATCTCACTTTTGGTGGCAAGGAGAACACTCTTCATTTTTCCACTCGAATTTGGCTTGTGGCTCTCACTCACTATGAGGTGGGTCTCTCTCTCACCGCTCTTCTCACAAGTAGGTGTTGTGCTTTGCGCCCTCGCTAAAGC
Organism: Avena eriantha; assembly: GCA_910589775.1. Lineage (NCBI taxonomy): Eukaryota > Viridiplantae > Streptophyta > Magnoliopsida > Poales > Poaceae > Avena > Avena eriantha. The sequence continues at coordinate 389,340,914 of OU342743.1, forward strand.
CTTTGCACTGTCCGCAATTATTTGGCTAGGAGTCATCGGTTGCAAAACACATCTTTTGTTGAGCCATTTGAAGGTGTATATATTGGTGCGACCATCATGTTGAGCAGCCTTGTCAAATTGCCATGGTCGACCAAGAATCATGTGGCAAACTGTCATAGGAACTACATCACATTCCACCGTATCTTTGTAAGGACCAATGGGGAAGGAGACCGATACGGTATGCTTGATCTTCATGGACCCTTGGTCACTTAGCCATTGCACGTGGTAGGGGTGCTTGTGTGGATGGAGGGTAAGGTTGAGCTTCTCACACAACTCGGTGCTAGCAAGGTTGTGGCAACTCCCTCCGTCAATGATCACCTTGATAGATTTGCCATTGATGTCGGCTCGTGTTTGGAAGATATTAGAGCGTTGGTCTTCATGCTCTTGTGCTTGAGTGGTCAAGATCCTTGTGACGACAAGCGATGGACTTGCGTCATGTTCACACAAGAGGAGTTCTTGATTATCTTCCACTCGTTGCCTTGCCATTGCTTCCTTGACACGGGAATCAAACTCATCTTCACTCAAGTACTCTTCATCACCATTGTCATGGATGAACAAGACTTTCTTGTTTCCACATTCGGCCGACTTGTGTCCTTTACCTCCACACTTGTAGCATTCACCGTTGAAAGGTGTATCACTCTTTGCTTGCTTGCCACTTGTGGGGAGTTTTCCTTGAGGAAGTGTGGGCTTGAAGGAAGGCTTGGAGGTACTTGAGGAGCTACCATTGAAAGTTGTTGGTGTAGCGGTTGAAGCTTTCTTGTAGGTGAAGTACGTCTTGGGCTTGTTGTACTTGATATCCTCTTGCACTTGTTGTTCAGCCTTTGTTGCAATGTGCACAAGCTCAACCATGGTGTTGTATGTTTGGAACTCGACGATGCGCTTGATTGGGTGATTCAAGCCAATAAGGAAATGTGCCATTGTTTGCTCCATGCGCTCATCAATGTTGGCGCGAATCAAGTTGAGTTCCATTTCCTTGAAGTACTCTTCCACGGTCTTTGTCCCTTGACGAAGAGCTCGAAGGTTGTTGAAGAGATCACGCGTGTAGTGCGCGGGGACAAACCGGGATCTCATGTGAGCCTTCATGTCATGCCAAGTTGTGATTGGCTGTTCTTGTCTTGCATCACGAGCAACTTGAACTTGTTCCCACCAAAGGTTGGCGTAATCATCAAACTCTAGCGAAGCCATGGCGACCATCTTCTCGTTGCTATAGTTGTGCATGCGGAAGATCTTGTCAACTTTGAGTGCCCACGAGAGGTATTCTTCGGGGTCATTGGATCCGGTGAACTTGGGCATTGTGAACTTGAGCTTGCCAAAAGTTTCTTCATCGTTGCGGTCATTGCGACGAGCTTGGTGACCTTGTTGATGATCTTGTAGTTGGGGAGGTGGAACTTGGTACTCACGTCCTTGTTGCGGAGCTTGCTCTTGGTATTGTTGTTGAGGAGGAGCTTGCTCTTGCTCTTGGCGTGGTTGATGACGTGGTTGAGGTACTTGGGCCTCATGGTGGCGAAGGTGTGTAGCCTCTTGACGCGGTTGATGACGAAGAGGAGGCTCGTTCCTCGGTTGGTGATGTTGGTTAGGCACATGGGCCTCACGGCGAAGAACATGGTCATGAGCCTCTTGACGTGGTGGGCGTCGCTCAACTTGTATTACTTGACGCTCCAAGTTTTGTTGATGTGGAGGAGGCGCCTCGTGATGACCATGGTGTCGTTGTTGACGTTCATGACGTTGATGACGAGGAGGAGGATCTTGAAGAGCTTGACGTCGATGACGAGCTTGATTCTCCAAATTGGAGTCATCACTTGTTGTGTCAAGAATGTGTTGCGGTCGGTGGTGGTAGACTTGCGGTTGCACTTGCGGTTCCTCTTGTGGTTGCCCTTGTTGAATCACTAGTGCCCTTGCGTGACGACGGTGTGCTTCTTGCCTTGCTCGTGGCCTTGAAGAGAGTTCACCGTCATAGCTTGACGTTGCGGCGTGCCGTGGGGAAGGTACATAGTTCGAAGAGATTCCATCTTCAACCACGGGGGTGTCATTGCGTCTTTGAGCACTTTGATGTAGATCTTGTGGAAGAGGTGCATGACGATGCGAAGAACTTGCCGAGCTTGATGCGCGTGAACGTGGTCTTGCCATGCCATCGATGAGGCGTCGAAGATTGTCATTTGTTTCGGCGACGGAGCGTTGAAGCGCTTCATTTTGGTGGCCGAAGTTGTGATGCATTGCTTGCATTTGTCGTTCGAGGACGTCGAAGCGGTTGTCGATGTTCTTGAACTCGGCTTGCGTCTCGCCAAATTGTTCATCTTGTCGCGTCTCAAGGGCTTGTCAACGTTCACGGAACTCTTGTCGAATGATGAAGTGACTTGCACGCGTCATGTACGGACCTTGATCTTCTTCTTGGGGAGGTGGTTGGCTCGTCTCACCGTGCCTATCCATCATGCAAAACACACAAGTATTGTATATGGAAGTGGAATATGGTGGTGTTAGCCTTGTACCTCACCTTGGGGATTGCACCAAACTAGAAACCACAAGTGAGAGCTATTAGCGTGCAAAGTGGAAATGCCAAGAAAACTCACACTAACTCTCAAAAGCTTGTTGGTGGTAGGTTAGGGTTGTGGAAAGCCAAAGAACCAACCAAAAGAAAAGGGATAGTCAAAAGTGGTAAAAATCCAACAAAACTCAAGTCAAAGGCGAAGGTCAACAACTCAAAAGGGTGACGGGAACCTACGACTATGTACACACACGTGGAGAAAGTTGGGATTGACACGACTATGAAAATGAGCAAACCAAAAGTCCTAGCGAAGACTAAGCTCGTTGTCGTGCCAATGCAAGGAGAGACCATGGCTCGTTTGCAAAGAGGAAAAGTGAGCAATGGATTTGTGCACTTGCCTTGGGCGCTCTTCTTTCTCTCTTGCTTACAAGCTTTGAGACTCTCTTTTGCAAGGGGAGACTATTTTTCTTTTGCTTTTTGATGAGGACATCCCTACAGTTACACCTACCCCAATTGCTATTGATGATGTTCCAACTAATGCAAAGAAAGATCAATCCAATGAGATAAGGATTGGACCAATTACAAGAGCTCGTGCTAAGCTACTAGAACAACAGGTGAACTTGTTTCTTAATGAACCTGGAGTTTTAATTAATGAGAATTTTATACTACCTAAGTCTTTGAATTATTGCATGATTAGGTACTTAGGAGAAGAAGGCGTAGCACGGAGCGAGGAGGTAATGGAACAAGACGTGTTGATTAATGAAGAATGCGCGAGGGAGGAGAGGGAGGAAGCATAAGGAGCTATCCAAGAGGAAGATCAACAAGAGTTGGAAGTTCTCTGCCGCGGCAGAGAAAAGCCCCAGTTCTCTACCATGGCAGGCTGCCGCGGCACAGAAACAGAGTCTTTTTTGCCATGGCAGGTTGCCGCGGCAAAGAAACAGACCCAATCTCTGCCACGCCAGAACCCTGAGCGGGACCCAATTTTGGGTCGGTTTGTATCTTAGTTAGGTGGGACCAAGTCGTCCCAAGCTGAGGACGCCCCAGCCCTCATATAAACCTCCGTAGCCGTCACAAGTTAGGGTTTAGACCACGTTAAAATATTTTGGAGTTGTTTCTTTCATAGAACCTCTAGAATTACCCTGTGTTCGAATCAGCCAACTATAATTGAGTGTGATCTGTTGTTCTATTGGGAATTAGTAGATTGCATACTACCGTTCGTGGTCACGGCTGCGTGTGCAAGAGTGTGGTGTTGTGAATATCCTACAAGGTTCGAGATCTGTTGCGCTGGCATCAGGGATCGAGCGGGAGAGATCATAGCTACGCACTAGTTATCTATCATCCACCATCATCATCGCCATCCGCTTACTGAGAAGATTGGGCCACCCCATATCATCTTGGTATCAGATTTCCTCGTTGCCTCGGTAAGCAATCCACAATCCATCCATAGATTAGAGAGTGTTTTTCATCCTATACAGAAAAAGGCCCTCAAAAAGAGTTGCCATAGCCTAGATTACATCGTATCGAGTAATAGTTGCAGGTCGAGTTCCTCTATTAGATTAGATCTAGATCTGTTCTTCGTAGATTTGTTTTCTAGTTGTTCTAGTTGTTTTCCACCATCTTTTTCCACTACCATCAAGTCAGATCCGATCCAAGTAAAGAGTCCTAGTTGTGTACTACTTGGCGAGTCGGAATGAAAAATAATAATTTGGCTCGCTGCCTCACGCCTGACCGCAGACAAGTCTGTGCTCCAGCGTGACCAAAAAAAATTGGACCGTCGCCTTACCACAGACAGGTCTGCCCTGATACGAGAATTTTTTGTGTCTGCCGACCTCCTGCCGCGGCAGGATTTTAGGCCATTTTTCTGCCGTGGCAGAGACCAATTCTCAGGTCAAATTTTTCTCTTTTTTGTTTAATTTTTTTACTGAGTCCACATAGCGTACCTATCCTTGTGAGCCTTAGTAAGCCTTTCTTTGTGTCTAAAACTATCCTACGAGACTAGCGTGCTTAGTGCTCTGCGGGCTGCTCAGTTAGCAATCTTGTGCCCGTTTCGTTGAGACATTGCTAGCGTCTCTCCTTGTGCATTGCAACACGAGCATTCCTCCGACATACCTTACTTTTTTAGCTCATTTTCATTGTTGCAATTTCCCCATTTATCTCCACCGTGTGTGTTTCAGTGGGTCTATATCTTTGAGTGATGATGAAATTGTGTCACAGAAAAAGAAGGTGGAGGAGCTTGTTACTTGGAGAGAATCTGTTGATACAAATATCACCGACATACAGGATGCTGTGGAGAATAATGCTGGAGCCATCAATAATATTCAGACGCAGCTGACTGTTATGAATGTCAACTTTGCCACCTTGCAGCGTTCCATTGAGGCAATTCAGGCAACACTCCACCCCGAACTTGCACAACACGATGATGGGTTTGAGGACTTTGATGAGGGGAGTGCGGTTGATGCTGCTCCACATCGTGGCAGGGGACGTGCAAATCCCCCTGCACCTGCGGCTGCTCCTCTGTATGGCCGTGGGTATGCTCCTCTTGGATGTGCCCAGCGTGCTTACAATCCAGCTGATGATAGTTTGGGCAAGCCCAAGTTCTCAATTCCTTCGTTCAATGGCTCGCTTGATCCTGAGGATTATATTACTTGGGAGTTGAAGATTGAAAAGCTCTGGCGTTTATTTGATTACCTAGAAGACAAGAAGGTCAAACTTGCTGCATCATAATTTGATGGTTATGCTTTGCGTTGGTGGGAAGCTATTGTGCAGAATAGACGGAACGACAATGAACTTCTTGTGAGGGATTGGCGTGAGATGAAGGCCATCATGGCGGATCGTTTTTTTCCCTCCAATTATATGCGGTCTGTGTTTGACAAGCTAACACAGTAGAGGCAAGGCACAATGACAGTTGATGAGTACTACATGGAGATGGAGATGCTTATGCAGCGTGCTAATGTTCGTGAATCACGAGAGATGACGATGCAATGTTTTCTCAACAATTTGAAGCTTCAAATCAAGAGTATTGTGCGTTATCACAAGTATGAGACAATGAACGAGCTGCTGCACCATGCTAGAGAGGCCGAGTCCCAGCTGGCTGAAGAGGCAAAGTCACGTGCTCGATTTCCATCTTCTAGCAGATTTTCGGCCAGATCTACACCTCCCACTGTCATGCCACCAGCTGCTGTGCCGTTCACACCATCGGCCAAACCAGCAAGTACACCTTTGTTTGGTTCTAATACTCGGAAACCCGCTGCTCCTGCTGCTAGCTCGGGTTCCAACATGTCTACTGCATGTACTCGTGATGTGGTGTGCCATACTTGTGGAGGTAGAGGGCACTACAAGAAAGATTGTCCAAATAGCAAGGTTATGTTTGTTAATGAACAAGGTGAAGTAGAAAGTGGAGATGAAGCTTCTGATGATGATATTGATGATGCCGAGGTTGGTGCTGATGCATATGCTGAGCGTGCACCAACTATCGTCGTGTCTTCACGTGTACTTAGTGTGCAACCGGTTGAGGAATCCCAACGTTGCAACTTGTTCCAAACAAAAGCTCTAGTTGGACCAAATAAAGCTTGCAAGGTCATTATTGATGGAGGTAGCTGCAGAAATCTAGCAAGTAAGGAACTATGTGCCAAACTGAATTTGACATACTTACCTCATCCCAAGCCATACTACATACAATGGTTGAGCAACAATGGTGAGATGAAGGTAAATCATATGGTACGAGTGAACTTTCAAATAGGGCCATACAAAGATTCTATTGATTTTGATGTGGTTCGTATGACTGTTTGTCACCTACTATTGGGTCGGCCTTGGCTCTATGATCGCCATGTGCAACACAATGGCCGAGCCAATACATATCAGTTAGAATTCAAAGGAAAGAAGATTACTATGCAGCCAATGACACCACAAGAAATTGTGAATGATTCTCGCCAGAAGATAGAGGTGAATTGAAGGAAGATACTACCACTCGGCGAGATTGCGTGACAACTGTTCCTGATGTAATTGAGCCTAAATTGAGTGATATAACGAAAAGTGAGAGAGTGCCTGGTTTATTGATATTAGCCACTAAGGAAGATATGAGAGAATTTCGTGAGGATCCTACAGCCATGCCACTTGTGCTCATGTATAAGGGCGAGGTATTGGTTTCTAACGACATGACCCCTATTTCTCTTGGTGTCTCGTCTGTTTTGCAGGACTTTGGGGATGTGTTTCCAGAAGACGTACCCGCAAGTTTACCTCCATTGCGTGGTATAGAACATCAAGTGGACCTGATTCCTGGTGCCACACTTCCCAACCGTACACCCTACACGACTAATCCCGAAGAAACTAAGGAAATTCAGAAGCAAGTACAAGCGTTGCTGGATAAGGGGTACATTCGTTTTTCTCTTAGCCCTTGTGCTGTTCCTGTTATTTTAGTTCCTAAGAAAGATGGTACATGGCGCATGTGTGTTGACTGTAGAGCGATTAATAACATCACTATTCGATATCGTCATCCTATTCCACGCTTAGAGGATGTGCTAGATGAATTGAGTGGTGCTGCTGTTTTCTCTAAAATTGACTTGCGTAGTGGTTATCATCAAATTAGGATGAAAGAAGGGGATGAATGGAAAACTGCTTTCAAAACTAAATTCGGTTTGTATGAGTGGTTAGTCATGCCGTTTGGTCTTACTAATGCACCGAGTACTTTCATGTGTTTGATGAATCATGTTTTGAGAGAGTTTATTGGTTGTTTTGTGGTTGTTTACTTTGATGATATACTCATCTACAGCCACACCGAATCTGAACATTGCACTCATATTAGACAAGTTTTGCAAGTGTTACGTGACAATAAACTGTATGCTAATCTTGAGAAGTGTACATTTGCAAAAGATAAGGTCATATTCCTAGGATTTGTTGTTTCTAAGCATGGAGTAGAGGTAGATCAATCTAAAATTGAATCAATTCAGAATTGTCCTACTCCAATGAATGTAAGTCAAGTGCGTAGTTTCCACGGTCTCGCTAGTTTCTATAGGCGCTTTGTGAAAGATTTTAGCACCATTGCTGCACCATTAAATGATTTGACAAAGAAAGGTGTTCCTTTTGTATGGGGCGCGGCCCAAGACATTGCATTTGATACTTTGAAACATTTGCTTACTTCTGCACCATTGCTTGCATTACCTGATTTTTCGAAGCAATTTGAAGTTGAATGTGATGCTAGTGGTATAGGCATAGGTGGCGTTTTGATGCAAGAGGGACGGCCTATAGCTTATTTTTCTGAGAAATTGACTGGTGCTCGTTTGAATTATTCAATCTATGATAAAGAATTGTATGCACTTGTGAGAGTACTTGAAGTTTGGCAACATTATTTGTGGCCAAAGGAATTCATCATACATTCTGATCAAGAAGCATTGAAATACTTGAAAGCTCAATCAAACTTGCATAGAAGATTAGCTAAATGGGTTGAGTTCATTGAGTCTTTTCCTTACATCATTAATTATAAGAAGGGAAAAGAGAATGTTGTTGCTGATGCTCTATCTAGGAAGAACATGCTATTAACCAATCTTGATGTTAAAATTCCTGGATGAGAAGCTATTTGTGCACTTTATGCAACTGACCATGATTTTGCTGAACCATATCGTTTATGTGCTCTTAGAAACGCATAGGATAAGTATCATATACATGATGGATATTTGTTTCGAGCTAACAAACTATGTATTCCAGAATCGTCGTTGCGTTTGTTCTTAGTGCAAGAATCACATGCTGGTGGTTTGATGGGTCATTTTGGGCGTGAGAAGACATTGCTCATGCTTGCTGATCATTTTTATTGGCCCAAGATGAGGCGTGATGTGTACAGATTTGTGAGCAGATGCATTACTTGCCACAAGTCGAAATCCAAGCTGAAGCCTCACGGTTTGTATACACCTCTCTCTGCACCTACTACTCCATGGGAAGACATTAGTATGGATTTTGTGCTAGGTCTACCTAAAACTCAGAGAGGTCATGATTCTATATTTGTGGTAGTGGATAGGTTCTCTAAGATGGCTCATTTTATTGCCTGCCACAAAAGCGACGATGCGTCGCATGTTGCTAACCTGTTTTTTAGGGACATCGTGAGATTACATGGAGTACCAAAGTCGATTGTTTCTGACCGTGATGTGAAGTTCATGAGCTACTTTTGGAAGACCTTATGGGGGAAGCTAGGAACGAAGTTGCTGTTCAGTACTACATGTCACCCCCAAACAGATGGTCAAACGGAGGTGGTGAATAGAACATTGTCACAGCTGCTAAGGACCATGATTAAAAAGAATCTGCGGGAGTGGGAAGAGTGTTTGCCACATGTTGATTTCGCTTACAACAGGGTTGTGCATTCAACTACTCAGTTTTGTCCTTTTGAGGTGGTGTATGGCTTCAAGCCATTGACGCCACTTGATATGTTGCCTCTGCCATTACATGAGAGAGTTGATATGGAGGCATCAAAACATGCTGATTATGTGAAGAAAATACATGAGAAGACTCGAGAGGCTATTGATAAGAAAGGCAAGAACATTACTGCTGCAAGGAATCAAGCAAGAAAAGAAGTGTTATTCGAGCTTGAGATATGGTTTGGGTGCATCTCCGCAAGGATAGATTTCCACTACTTCGCAAGTCCAAGTTGAAGCCACGTGGTGCTGGTCCTTACAAAGTGCTAGCCAAAATTAATGATAATGCCTACTCAGTTGATATACCTATTGAGGAATTTGGTGGTGCTAGTAACAGCTTCAACGTTGCTGATTTATCACCATATGCTAGAGAAGACCTTGGAGCGTCGAGGTCAACGCCTTTTGAAGGGGGGGATATGATGAGGACATCCCTGCAGTTACACCTACCCCAATTGCTATTGGTGATGTTCCAACTAATGCAAAGAAAGATCAATCCAATGAGATAAGGATTGGACCAATTACAAGAGCTCATGCTAAGCTACTAGAACAACATGTGAACTTGTTTCTTAATGAACCTGGAGTTTTAATTAATGAGAATTTTATACTACCTAAGTCTTTGAATTATTGCATGATTAGGTACTTAGGAGAAGAAGGCGTAGCACAGAGCGAGGAGGTAATGGAACAAGGCGTGTTGATCAATGAAGAATGCGCGAGGGAGGAGAGGGAGGAAGCGCAAGGAGCTATCCAAGACAAATATCAACAAGAGCAGGAAGTTCTCTGCCGCGGCAGAGAAAAGCCCCAGTTCTCTGCCACGGCAGGCTGCCGCGGCACAGAAACAGAGTCTTTTTCTGCCATGGCAGGCTGCCGCGGCACAGAAACAGAGTCTTTTTCTGCCATGGCAGGCTGCCGCGGCAAAGAAACAGACCCAATCTCTGCCACGCCAGAACCCTGAACGGGACCCAATTTTGGGTCGGTTTGTATCTTAGTTAGGTGGGACCAAGTCGTCCCAAGCTGAGGACGCCCCAGCCCTCATATAAACCTCCGTAGCCGTCACAAGTTAGGGTTTAGACCAGGTTAAAATATTTTGGAGTTGTTTCTTTCATAGAACCTCTAGAATTACCCTGTGTTCGAATCTGCCAACTATAATTGAGTGTGATCTGTTGTTCTATTGGGAATTAGTAGATTGCATACTACCGTTCGTGGTCACGGCTGCGTGTGCAAGAGTGTGGTGTTGTGAATATCCTACAAGGTTCGAGATCTGTTGCGCTGGCATCAGGGATCGAGCGGGAGAGATCATAGCTACGCACTAGTTATCTATCATCCACCATCATCATCGCCATCCGCTTACTGAGAAGATTCGGCCACCCCATATCATCTTGGTATCAGATTTCCTCGTTGCCTCGGTAAGCAATCCACAATCCATCCATAGATTAGAGAGTGTTTTTCATCCTATATAGAAAAAGGCCCTCAAAAAGAGTTGCCATAGCCTAGATTACATCGTATCGAGTAATAGTTGCAGGTCGAGTTCCTCTATTAGATTAGATCTAGATCTATTCTTCGTAGATTTGTTTTCTAGTTGTTCTAGTTGTTTTCCACCATCTTTTTCCACTACCATCAAGTCAGATCCGATCCAAGTAAAGAGTCCTAGTTGTGTACTACTTGGCGAGTCAGAATAAAAAATAATAATTTGGCTCGCTGCCTCACGCCTGACCGCAGACAGGTTTGTGCTCCAGCGTGACCAAAAAAAATTGGACCGTCGCCTTACCACAGACAGGTCTGCCCTGATACGAGAATTTTTTGTGTCTGCCGACCTCCTGCCGCGGCAGGATTTTAGGCCATTTTTCTGCCGTGGCAGAGACCAATTCTCAGGTCAAATTTTTCTCTTTTTTGTTTAATTTTTTTACTGAGTCCACATAGCGTACCTATCCTTGTGAGCCTTAGTAAGCCTTTCTTTGTGTCTAAAACTATCCTACGAGACTAGCGTGCTTAGTGCTCTGCGGGCTGCTCAGTTAGCAATCTTGTGCCCGTTTCGTTGAGACATTGCTAGCGTCTCTCCTTGTGCATTGCAACACGAGCATTCCTCCGACATACCTTACTTTTTTAGCTCATTTTCATTGTTGCAATTTCCCCATTTATCTCCACCGTGTGTGTTTCAGTGGGTCTATGTCATACGATCAGCACTAGGACTTGTTTGCGGTGTAGATAGGATACCATACCTATAGCTCCACCATAAATAACCTGTGTGCCCTGTGATCGTTCTCTATACCTTTGATATTCACTTCATCACTTCAGTGCATCAGTCTTTGATTACGTTTGGTAGAGCATCTCTATTCACTTTGGAACGGTAAGATCTTCTTTCTTATCAGTTGTGAGTGAGTTGTGAGAGTTTCCACCATACTGATTTTGATTTTTGCACTAACTTACTAATCATATCTTTGAGTGATGATGAAATTGTGTCACAGAAAAAGCAGGTGGAGGAGCTTGTTACTTGGAGAGAATCTGTTGATACAAATATCACCGACATACAAGATGCTGTGGAGAATAATGCTGGAGCCATCAATAATATTCAGACGCAGCTGACTGTTATGAATGTCAACTTTGCCACCTTGCAGCGTTCCATTGAGGCAATTCAGGCAACACTCCAGCCCGAACTTGCACAACACGATGATGGGTTTGAGGACTTTGATGAGGGGAGTGCGGTTGATGCTGCTCCACATCGTGGTAGGGGACGTGCAAATCCCCCTGCACCTGCGGCTGCTCCTCTGTATGGCCGTGGGTATGCTCCTCTTGGATGTGCCCAGCGTGCTTACAATCCAGCTGATGATAGTTTGGGCAAGCCCAAGTTCTCAATTCCTTCGTTCAATGGCTCGCTTGATCCTGAGGATTATATTACTTGGGAGTTGAAGATTGAAAAGCTCTGGCGTTTATTTGATTACCTAGAACACAAGGTCAAACTTGCTGCATCATAATTTGATGGTTATGCTTTGCGTTGGTGGGAAGCTATTGTGCAGAATAGACGGAACGACAATGAACTTCTTGTGAGGGATTGGCGTGAGATGAAGGCCATCATGGCGGATCGTTTTTTTCCCTCCAATTATGTGCGGTCTGTGTTTGACAAGCTAACACAGTAGAGGCAAGGCACAATGACAGTTGATGAGTACTACATGGAGATGGAGATGCTTATGCAGCGTGCTAATGTTCGTGAATCACGAGAGATGACGATGCAATGTTTCCTCAACAATTTGAAGCTTCAAATCAAGAGTATTGTGCGTTATCACAAGTATGAGACAATGAACGAGCTGCTGCACCATGCTAGAGAGGCCGAGTCCCAGCTGGCTGAAGAGGCAAAGTCACGTGCTCGATTTCCATCTTCTAGCAGATTTTCGGCCAGATCTACACCTCCCACTGTCATGCCACCAGCTGCTGTGCCGTTCACACCATCGGCCAAACCAGCAAGTACACCTTTGTTTGGTTCTAATACTCGGAAACCCGTTGCTCCTGCTGCTAGCTCGGGTTCCAACATGTCTACTGCATGTACTCGTGATGTGGTGTTCCATACCTGTGGAGGCAGAGGGCACTACAAGAAGGATTGTCCAAATAGCAAGGTTATGTTTGTTAATGAACAAGGTGAAGTAGAAAGTGGAGATGAAGCTTCTGATGATGATATTGATGACGCCGAGGTTGGTGCTGATGCATATGCTGAGCGTGCACCAACTATCGTCGTGTCTTCACGTGTACTTAGTGTGCAACCGGTTGAGGAATCCCAACGTTGCAACTTGTTCCAAACAAAAGCTCTAGTTGGACCAAATAAAGCTTGCAAGGTCATTATTGATGGAGGTAGCTGCAGAAATCTAGCAAGTAAGGAACTATGTGCCAAAATGAATTTGACATACTTACCTCATCCCAAGCCATACTACATACAATGGTTGAGCAACAATGGTGAGATGAAGGTAAATCATATGGTACGAGTGAACTTTCAAATAGGGCCATACAAAGATTCTATTGATTTTGATGTGGTTCGTATGACTGTTTGTCACCTACTATTGGGTCGGCCTTGGCTCTATGATCGCCATGTGCAACACAATGGCCGAGCCAATACATATCAGTTAGAATTCAAAGGAAAGAAGATTACTATGCAGCCAATGACACCACAAGAAATTGTGAATGATTCTCGCCAGAAGATAGAGGTGAATTGAAGGAAGATACTACCACTCGGCGAGATTGCGTGACAACTGTTCCTGATGTAATTGAGCCTAAATTGAGTGATATAACGAAAAGTGAGAGAGTGCCTGGTTTATTGATATTAGCCACTAAGGAAGATATGAGAGAATTTCGTGAGGATCCTACAGCCATGCCACTTGTGCTCATGTATAAGGGCGAGGTATTGGTTTCTAACGACATGACCCCTATTTCTCTTGGTGTCTCGTCTGTTTTGCAGGACTTTGGGGATGTGTTTCTAGAAGACGTACCCGCAAGTTTACCTCCATTGCGTGGTATAGAACATCAAGTGGACCTGATTCCTGGTGCCACACTTCCCAACCGTACACCCTACACGACTAATCCCGAAGAAACTAAGGAAATTCAGAAGCAAGTACAAGCGTTGCTGGATAAGGGGTACATTCGTTTTTCTCTTAGCCCTTGTGCTGTTCCTGTTATTTTAGTTCCTAAGAAAGATGGTACATGGCGCATGTGTGTTGACTGTAGAGCGATTAATAACATCACTATTCGATATCGTCATCCTATTCCACGCTTAGAGGATGTGCTAGATGAATTGAGTGGTGCTGCTGTTTTCTCTAAAATTGACTTGCGTAGTGGTTATCATCAAATTAGGATGAAAGAAGGGGACGAATGGAAAACTGCTTTCAAAACTAAATTCGGTTTGTATGAGTGGTTAGTCATGCCGTTTGGTCTTACTAATGCACCGAGTACTTTCATGTGTTTGATGAATCATGTTTTGAGAGAGTTTATTGGTTGTTTTGTGGTTGTTTACTTTGATGATATACTCATCTACAGCCACACCGAATCTGAACATTGCACTCATATTAGACAAGTTTTGCAAGTGTTACGTGACAATAAACTGTATGCTAATCTTGAGAAGTGTACATTTGCAAAAGATAAGGTCATATTCCTAGGATTTGTTGTTTCTAAGCATGGAGTAGAGGTAGATCAATCTAAAATTGAATCAATTCAGAATTGTCCTACTCCAATGAATGTAAGTCAAGTGCGTAGTTTCCACGGTCTCGCTAGTTTCTATAGGCGCTTTGTGAAAGATTTTAGCGCCATTGCTGCACCATTAAATGATTTGACAAAGAAAGGTGTTCCTTTTGTATGGGGCGCGGCCCAAGACATTGCATTTGATACTTTGAAACATTTGCTTACTTCTGCACCATTGCTTGCATTACCTGATTTTTCGAAGCAATTTGAAGTTGAATGTGATGCTAGTGGTATAGGCATAGGTGGCGTTTTGATGCAAGAGGGACGGCCTATAGCTTATTTTTCTGAGAAATTGACTGGTGCTCGTTTGAATTATTCAATCTATAATAAAGAATTGTATGCACTTGTGAGAGTACTTGAAGTTTGGCAACATTATTTGTGGCCAAAGGAATTCATCATACATTCTGATCAAGAAGCATTGAAATACTTGAAAGCTCAATCAAACTTGCATAGAAGATTAGCTAAATGGGTTGAGTTCATTGAGTCTTTTCCTTACATCATTAATTATAAGAAGGGAAAAGAGAATGTTGTTGCTGATGCTCTATCTAGGAAGAACATGCTATTAACCAATCTTGATGTTAAAATTCCTGGATGAGAAGCTATTTGTGCACTTTATGCAACTGACCATGATTTTGCTGAACCATATCGTTTATGTGCTCTTAGAAACGCATAGGATAAGTATCATATACATGATGGATATTTGTTTCGAGCTAACAAACTATGTATTCCAGAATCGTCGTTGCGTTTGTTCTTAGTGCAAGAATCACATGCTGGTGGTTTGATGGGTCATTTTGGGCGTGAGAAGACATTGCTCATGCTTGCTGATCATTTTTATTGGCCCAAGATGAGGCGTGATGTGTACAGATTTGTGAGCAGATGCATTACTTGCCACAAGTCGAAATCCAAGCTGAAGCCTCACGGTTTGTATACACCTCTCTCTGCACCTACTACTCCATGGGAAGACATTAGTATGGATTTTGTGCTAGGTCTACCTAAAACTCAGAGAGGTCATGATTCTATATTTGTGGTAGTGGATAGGTTCTCTAAGATGGCTCATTTTATTGCCTGCCACAAAAGCGACGATGCGTCGCATGTTGCTAACCTGTTTTTTAGGGACATCGTGAGATTACATGGAGTACCAAAGTCGATTGTTTCTGACCGTGATGTGAAGTTCATGAGCTACTTTTGGAAGACCTTATGGGGGAAGCTAGGAACGAAGTTGCTGTTCAGTACTACATGTCACCCCCAAACAGATGGTCAAACGGAGGTGGTGAATAGAACATTGTCACAGCTGCTAAGGACCATGATTAAAAAGAATCTGCGGGAGTGGGAAGAGTGTTTGCCACATGTTGATTTCGCTTACAACAGGGTTGTGCATTCAACTACTCAGTTTTGTCCTTTTGAGGTGGTGTATGGCTTCAAGCCATTGACGCCACTTGATATGTTGCCTCTGCCATTACATGAGAGAGTTGATATGGAGGCATCAAAACATGCTGATTATGCGAAGAAAATACACGAGAAGACTCGAGAGGCTATTGATAAGAAAGGCAAGAACATTACTGCTGCAAGGAATCAAGCAAGAAAAGAAGTGTTATTCGAGCTTGAGATATGGTTTGGGTGCATCTCCGCAAGGACAGATTTCCACTACTTCGCAAGTCCAAGTTGAAGCCACGTGGTGCTGGTCCTTACAAAGTGCTAGCCAAAATTAATGATAATGCCTACTCAGTTGATATACCTATTGAGGAATTTGGTGGTGCTAGTAACAGCTTCAACGTTGCTGATTTATCACCATATGCTAGAGAAGACCTTGGAGCGTCGAGGTCAACGCCTTTTGAAGGGGGGGATATGATGAGGACATCCCTGCAGTTACACCTACCCCAATTGCTATTGGTGATGTTCCAACTAATGCAAAGAAAGATCAATCCAATGAGATAAGGATTGGACCAATTACAAGAGCTCATGCTAAGCTACTAGAACAACATGTGAACTTGTTTCTTAATGAACCTGGAGTTTTAATTAATGAGAATTTTATACTACCTAAGTCTTTGAATTATTGCATGATTAGGTACTTAGGAGAAGAAGGCGTAGCACAGAGCGAGGAGGTAATGGAACAAGGCGTGTTGATCAATGAAGAATGCGCGAGGGAGGAGAGGGAGGAAGCGCAAGGAGCTATCCAAGACAAATATCAACAAGAGCAGGAAGTTCTCTGCCGCGGCAGAGAAAAGCCCCAGTTCTCTGCCACGGCAGGCTGCCGCGGCACAGAAACAGAGTCTTTTTCTGCCATGGCAGGCTGCCGCGGCACAGAAACAGAGTCTTTTTCTGCCATGGCAGGCTGCCGCGGCAAAGAAACAGACCCAATCTCTGCCACGCCAGAACCCTGAGCGGGACCCAATTTTGGGTCGGTTTGTATCTTAGTTAGGTGGGACCAAGTCGTCCCAAGCTGAGGACGCCCCAGCCCTCATATAAACCTCCGTAGCCGTCACAAGTTAGGGTTTAGACCAGGTTAAAATATTTTGGAGTTGTTTCTTTCATAGAACCTCTAGAATTACCCTGTGTTCGAATCTGCCAACTATAATTGAGTGTGATCTGTTGTTCTATTGGGAGTTAGTAGATTGCATACTACCGTTCGTGGTCATGGCTGCGTGTGCAAGAGTGTGGTGTTGTGAATATCCTACAAGGTTCGAGATCTGTTGCGCTGGCATCAGGGATCGAGCGGGAGAGATCATAGCTACGCACTAGTTATCTATCATCCACCATCATCATCGCCATCCGCTTACTGAGAAGATTGGGCCACCCCAGATCACTTTTTCTTTGTATCTTTTTCCTTTTTTTTGCTCTCCCTTGATGCTACCTAGTCACACTTGATATTGCACTTGCACTCTCACTATCCAAGGACAAATGCACAATGCTCAAGGAAACACAAGCTGAGCCACTATCATGGGATAGGTACACACAAAGGAAGATGGGGGTTAATAAGGTGACGCAAGTTATACCTTCTTTGATGATGAACTTGGCGTCGGTGGTGCGGGATGATGTTCGTGGTCCGTGGTGTCGATGAGCGTGTAAGTTGATGATGCGGAATCTTGCAGGTACTTGCTGACACGCACACGGGACACGAGCAAACAAAGGAGATTAGCCAATGCGAAAAATGAGGCAAAACTGTCAAAACTGGCGTTACAGCCGGACACTCCGGTCTGTCTGGGCTGGACACTCCGGGGTGGCCGGACACTCCGGTCTGGTTCGGCCGGACACTCCGGTCGGGCCGGACACTCCGGTCGATATGAGCCGGACACTCCGGCGCGGGTTTCCTGCTCGTGTTCTTGAGCGGAAATCCTCGCCTTCGGGCCTCAAATCCGCGAAAAACTAGCCAAATCGGGCTGGGGATACACAGGATAAAGCTGGACCAACTCCTTAGACAAGGTTTGGTCGGATCAAAACCACAAATAACACTCCAAATCAAGAGATCGATCCAAAGGCAAATATGGGCTGTTTTTTGTGGGGATTTTTGAATTTTTGGTGGGTAGAAGGAAAATTTGTGGGGGAAATCGTGAGCAACGAAACTCTTGATACCAATATGTTGAGGGCAAACCTCTAGGGTTGCCCGATCTTTCACGATTCCCTTTCAAATCGAGGGTAGAGTGGGGGGGAAGGAGGAAAGGATGAACACAACGAACACACGCATGAAGAACGCGATGAACACACACGCAAACCCGCGATAAACACCAATAGCTCACACCGACGGTGACCATTCCGGCGCAATCCCTTGGATCGGCGTCGGGCGGAGGACTCTCTCTCCAACCGGCACGGCGAGATGGGAGACTCGGTGAGATCTTAACGTCTAGGCAAAGGGACACCGATGCCTAGGCCTTGTACAACGCGGAGGCACAATGCAAACTCCAACGAGGTTTGGGGATATTGGTGCTCGTTAGTAAAGGAGCATGAGGCAAGAATTAGATAGATCCACAAAGGGGTTTCCACTAATTCCAATATCATGCCTAGGGTTTACAATGGAGGTGGGGGTCTATATATAGGCCAGCCACAAGTTCAGGGGTAATTCAGGCATTAAAGTAGAGTTCTAGGCGAAGAAGAGGGGTACATGGGCCATAGGACCCAGCTAGGCTCGCATGCCCATCACTTGGGTCGGACAGTCCGGGTCGACACGGCCGGACAGTCCGGGTAGGGCGGACACTCCGGGTGGTGTCTGGGGAGTGTCCGATTCGACCTTCTGAATGTCCATGCCAGGTCCGGGCTCGGGCAGGCCGGACACTCCGGCTGAATCGGGCCAGACACTCCGGCTGGATTCGGGCGGACACTACGGCAGCTTCAGCTAAGGTGCAGCTTCAGGGTTTGTGGGTCGACGCGGCGGGGGTTCGTACCTGATGATGCACAAAGTAGAGGTATGAAGTAGCACGCCATCCAAGGAGGTATCAAATTGGCACGAGGAGAGGAGTGAGTTCACCTTAGCTTGCAGGAGTTTGGCTCGGGCATGAGTCATGGGTCCACTTGGGGGACTTGTTGGCGTAGATGTAGAAGCGTCCGTAGGCAACATCAGAGCCCCGAACCTGCGCCTGGGACAATCTGAGACCCCCTCCAGAGGCAACACCGGAGACAGACCAGAGTCTTCGGCCCACACCGGAGTCTCCGGACCCCGCACCGGAGTCTCCATACCGAGCATCGTGGGCCTGCATGCCTTAAGGTGGGCCTGGCCCATGTAACGCCCCAAACTTCCTGCTTATTCCTGTTTTACCCCTAGCTCGTGGCTGGCCTATATATATGCCCCCACCCCCTCCTTGAAACCCTAGAGATAATGACGAATTGAGGCATGTGCCAAACCCTAGATGGGTACCCCCTCTCAATAGTAAATCTATGAGTTGTACAAGGCCTTGGAGTCGGTGCCCTTCTCCAAGTTGTCAAGACCCTCCTCAAGTGTTTGGTCTCTCCCTATCAAGGATTCTAGTAGTGCTTGGTCTCTCCCCTTTGGGATTATACTTGGTTGCTACTTTCTCCTTGATTTGGATCCTACCATCCGCTTGCCGATCTCTCCTTTGGTGATTCTACCGCAAGGTCTCTCGCCAAGGATACTATTGGATTGGTTGTTCCAACCAACGGGAGTAAATCAAATTGGGTGTGATTTAGCATGTGGTTGTATCTTTACCTTGCATTAGAGTTGTGTTCATCGTGTTCATCATGTTTTCCCTCACTGCCGCCTCAAATCCGTGAAGATCAGGCCACTCCAAGGGTAAATCCACAAGGAGACACATAACAACCAGTATCAGCAGCTTTTGGTTGCCACGGATTTGACTTCGCCCTTCGATTTCCACTATAACCTGAAAAATACCAAAAATATAGCCCCAAATTGCTTTTGGATCGTTCTCTCGTTTTGGTGAGATGATTGTGGTTTTAGTCCAATAGAAACTTGTCTTTGGAGTTGGTCTACTTGTGCCCTGCGTTTCCTAGCCCAATTTGGTCGAAATTTTCTGGATTTGAGGGTTCAAGGGCCGAATTTCCGCTCAAGAACACGAGTTGTTCGTCGTTCAGACTCCAGACCAGAGACTCCGGACCGGCAGACCGGAGTCTCCGGCCCAGACCAAAGTCTCCGAACACCAAGACCGGAGTCTCCGGCCTACACCGGAGTGTCTGGACCATCAACACCGGAGTCTCCGGCCCTGACAAAATTTTTGACCCCCTTTTCCTTTTTCGACTGATTTCCTTTTGACGTTTGTGTTTCTGTGCGTGGCTATCAACTAACAAAAGCTTCCGCAACGCCTCGCACTCGACATCGACACCACGGAACTCGGGCCATCCCTCCACCAACAGTTGCAAGTGCGACATCACCACAAGGTATAACTTGCACCACCCTTGTTAACCCCTTCTTCCTTTGTGTGTTACCTAACCTATCGAGAGTAGCTCATCTTGGGTTTGCCGAAGCATTGTGCGCTTGCTATTTCATAAGTCATAGTGTAGAGGCAATAACATAAACTTGACTCCATAGCATAGCAAAGAAAGAGGTACAAAAAAAGCTTATAAGCAAAAGAAAAAGAGAAAGATACCAATACAAAAGAGAGTCCAAAGCTTCTAAGCAAGAGTGCGAGCAAGAGCAAGGCAAGCGTAAAATCCGTTGCTTCTCCATCTTTTGGCAAGCGGGTTACAGTCTCTCCTAGTGTTGGCCCGACATCGAGCATTAGTCTTTGTTAGGACCCATTTTGTTCGTTGCTCATTTTCATAGTCATGTTAGCCACATTAATCTCCACCATGTGTGTATAGTCGTAGCTTCTCATCACCCTTTTGACCTTTTCCTTTGACCTTGTTTTTGGTTGGATTTTACCCACTTTTGACAATAACCTTTTCGTTTGGTTGTTCCATTTGCTATCTGTTGAGGGCAAACCTCTAGGGTGGCCCGATCTTTCACGATTCCCTTTCAAATCGAGGGTGGAGTGCGGGGAAAGGAGGAGAGGATGAACACGACGAACACACGCACGAAGAACGGGATGAACACACACACGCAGAACAACGATAAACACCAATAGCTCACGCCGGCGGTGACCGGTCCGGCGCAATCCCTAGGATCGGCGTCGGGCGGAGGACTCTCTCTCGAACCGGCACGGCGAGATGGGAGACTCGGTGAGATCTTGACGTCTAGGCAAAGGAACACCGATGCCTAGGCCTTGTACAACGCGGAGGTACAATGCAAACTCCAACGAGGTTTGGGGATATTGGTGCTCCTTAGTCAAGGAGCATGAGGCAAGAACTAGATAGATCCACAAAGGGGGGTTTCCACTAATTCCAATATCATGCCTAGGGTTTACAATGGAGGTGGGGTCTATATATAGGACAGCCACAAGTTTAGGGGTAATTCAGGCATTAAAGTAGAGTTCTGGGTGAAGTAGAGGGGTACATGGGCCATAGGGCCCAGCTAGTCTCGCAGGCCCATCACTTGGGCCGGACACTCCGGGGCGAGTGAGCCGGACAGTCCGGGGTTGCCGGACATTCCGGGTCGGCGCGGCCGGACAGTCCGGGCAGGGCGGACAATCTGGGTGGTGTCCGGGGAGAGTCTGATTCGACCTTCTGAATGTCCATGCCAGGTCCGGGCTCGGGCAGGCCGGACACTCCGGCTGAGTCGGGCCGGACACTCCAGGGTGACCGGACACTCCGGCTGGATTTGGGTGGACACTCCAGCAGCTTCAGCTCAGGTGCAGCTTCAGGGCTCGTGGGTCGACGCGGCGAGGGCTCGTACCTGATGATGCACAAAGTAGTGGTATTAAGTAGCACGCCATCCAAGGAGGTATCGAATTGGCACGAAGAGAGGAGCGAGTTCACCTTAGCTTGCAGGAGTTTGGCTCGGGCACGAGTCATGGGTCCACTTGGGGGACTTGTTGGTGTAGATGTAGAAGCGTCCGTAGGACGGGCTGCATCAGCTCCCCCCTTGGGAAAGAGTCGTCCTCGACTCTTCATGGATATCATCTTGAACATCTCCATGGTAGGGTGCGAGATCCTTAACATTGAATGTATTGCTTGCAAGGTACTTGGACGTCGGTATGTCGATGATGTAGGCGTTGTTGTTGATTCTTTTGAGGACCTTGAAGGGACCATCTCCCCTTGGCTTGAGCTTGGAGTCACGTTCCTTGGGGAAGCGGTCCTTGCTTAGGTGTATCCACACAAGGTCACCTTCTTCAAATATCATCTCCTTCTTGTCCTTGTTTAATCTTGAAGCTTGGCGAAGGACTTGTTGTTCGATAGTTGCTCTTGTTTCTTCATGAAGCTTCTTCATAGCTTGTGCGTGCTTCTCGACGTCCATGTTTGTGCGCTCATGGAGAGGTAATGGTAGGATGTCGAGCGCGGTGAGGGGCTCAAAGCCATAGACGATCATGAATGGACTCATCTTGGTTGTTGAGTGCTTGGCTCGATTGTAGGCGAACTCGGCGTGTGGAATGCATTCCTCCCAATCCTTCAAGTTTTTCTTGATCAACACACGAAGGAGAGTTCCGAGGCTTCGGTTGACAACATCGGTTTGGCCATCAGTTTGAGGATGTGAAGCGGATGAAAAGAGGAGCTTGACGCCGAGCATGGCCATGAGGGTCTTCCACAAGTAGCTCATGAATTTGACGTCGCGATCGGAGACGATTGTCCTTGGCACACCGTGAAGAGGAACGATTTCCCTGAAAAACAGATTTGCAACATGTGAAGCATCGTCGGTCTTATGGCACGGTATGAAGTGTGCCATCTTGGAAAAACGATCCACAACAACAAATATAGAATCATGACCATGCTTGGATCTAGGCAATCCTAACACGAAATCCATGCTAATGTCGGACCAAGGTGTATGAGGAATAGGCAATGGCATATAAATACCATAGGGATTAGCTTGCGACTTATCTTGAACACATGTCGTGCATCGTTGAACGTAGCGCTCCATGTCACGCTTCATCTTGGGCCAAAAGTAGTGATTGGAGAGCATGTCCAATGTCTTGTCGCGACCAAAGTGACCCATAAGGCCTCCACCATGAGATTCTTGGAGAAGCAAAAGTTGAAGCGAGGACTTCAGAATGCATAGCTTGTTTTGTTTAAAAAGAAAGCCCTTATGCAAATAGAAATCATCAACTCCCTTGTCATTGGAGCACTTTGCGAAAATTGGTTCAAAGAACGGGTCGGAAGCATACAAAGATTTTATTTCCTCAAGACCCAACACATTGATTTCAAGTCTCATAAGAAGGCTTGTATGTTTGCGAGACAATGCGTCCACAACTACATTATCTTTGCCCTTCTTATACTTGACAATGTACGGAAAAGACTCCATGAACTCAACCCACTTAGCGTGTCTCTTGCTCAACTTAGCTTGGCCTTTGAGATATTTCAACGACTCGTGGTCGGAATGTATGATAAATTCCTTGGGCCAAAGGTAGTGTTGCCAAACTTGAAGGACACGAACTAAGGCAAAAAGCTCTTTGTCATAAATCGGATAGTTAAGGCGAGCACCATCAATTTTTCGCTATGGTAGGCTATAGGACGTACGTTTTGCATAAGGACTCCTCCAATGCCAATACCACTAGCATCACACTCTTATCTCAAAAGTTTTTGTGAAATCTGGTAAAGCAAGAAGAGGTGCTTCGGTGAGCCTCTTTTTTAGTTCATCAAAAGCTTTTTGTTGTGCTTTGCCCCACACGAAGGTGACATTCTTCTTGGTCAATTCATTAAGGGGACAAGCAATGGTTGAAAAGTCTTTCACAAAGCGACGATAGAAACCGGCCAACCCATGAAAACTTCGCAGTTCACTCACATTTGTTGGTATGGGCCAATCTCTTATGTCCTTTACATTGGAAACATCAACTTCAATTCCCTTCGAAGAAACGACAAATCTAAGAAAAATCAACTTGTCTTTAGAAAAAGTGCACTTGGGAAGGTTAGCATAAAGCTTTTCATGTCGAAGGATTTGCAAAACTTCCTTGACATGTGTTATATGGTCCTCAAGTGATTTGCTATAAACAAGAATATCATCGAAATAGACAACAACACTTTTTCCAATGAGAGAACGCAAGATGTGATTCATAAGGCGCATGAAGGTGGATGGGGCATTTGATAAACCAAAGGGCATAACCAAGCATTCATAGAGACCAAGTTTGGTCTTGAAGGAGGTTTTCCACTCATCACCTTCAGCCATGCGTATTTGATGGTAACCACTACGAAGATCAATTTTCGAAAAAATAGTGGCTCCACACAACTCATCAAGCATGTCATCGAGACGTGGTATGGGATGTCGATAACGCACGGTGATAGCATTGATTGGACGGCAGTCCATGCATAACCGTAACGTATCATCCGTCTTTGGAACCAGAATCACGGGTACGACACTTGGACTAGTGCTAACTTGGATCAAACCTTTGGAGACGATTTGGTTGATTTGACGTTCGATCTCCTTCGTCTCCTCCGGGTTCGTGCGGTAAGCGGCGCGGTTTGGAAGTGGTGCACCGGGGATGAGGTCGATGCGATGTTCAATGCCGCGAAGAGGAGGTAGTCCATGTGGAAGCTCCTCGGGGAACATATCCTTGAATTCCTGCAAAACACTCATCAAAGATGGAGGAACATTGGTTAATTCGTTAGTTCCTTGTGCTAGTCCCTTGCAAAGGAGGACATAGTGCAAGATGGATGGGTTGTTCCGAACATCTCTCATCTCACTTTTGGTGGCAAGGAGAACACTCTTCGTTTTTCCACTCGAATTTGGCTTGTGGCTCTCACTAACTATGAGGTGGGTCTCTCTCTCACCGCTCTTCTCACAAGTACGTGTTGTGCTTTGCGTTCTCGCTAAAGCCATTTGGCTAGGAGTCATCGGTTGCAAAACACATGTTTTGTTGAGCCATTTGAAGGTGCATATATTGGTGCGACCATCATGTTGAGCAGCCTTGTCAAATTGCCATGCTCGACCAAGAAGCATGTGGCAAACTGTCATAGGAACCACATCACACTCCACCGTATCTTTGTAAGGACCAATGGCGAAGGAGACCGATACGGTATGCTTGATCTTCACGGACCCTTGGTCACTTAGCCATTGCACGTGGTAGGGGTGCTTATGTGGATGGAGGGTGAGGTTGAGCTTGTCACACAACTCGTTGCTAGCAAGGTTGTGACAACTCCCTCCGTCAATGATCACCTTGATAGATTTTCCATTGATGTCGGCTCATGTTTGGAAGATATTGGAGCGTTGGTCTTCATGCTCTTGTGCTTGAGTGGTCAAGATTCTTGTGACGACAAGCGATGGACTTGCGTCATGTTCACACATGAGGAGTTCTTGATCATCTTCCACTCGTTGCCTTGCCATTGCTTCCTTGAGACGGGCATCAAACTCATCTTCACTCAAGTACTCTTCATCACCATTGTCATGGAGGAACAAGACTTTCTTGTTTCCACATTCGGCCGACTTGTGTCCTTTACCTCCACAATTGTAGCATTCACCGTTGAAAGGTGTATCACTTTTTGCTTGCTTGCCATTTGGTGGCAGTTTTCCTTGAGAAAGTGTGGGCTTGAAGGGAGGCTTGGAGGTACTTGAGGAGCTACCATTGAAAGTTATTGGGGTAGGGGTTGAAGCTAGCTTGTAGGTGAAGTACGTCTTGGGCTTGTTGTACTTCATATCCTGTTGCACTTGACGTTCAGCCTTTGTTGCAATGTGCACAAGCTCAACCATGGTGTTGTATGTTTGGAACTCGACGATGCGCTTGATTGGGTGATTCAAGCCAATAAGGAAACGTGCCATTGTTTGCTCCATGCACTCATTAATGTTGGCGCGAATCAAGTTGAGTTCCATTTCCTTGAAGTATTCTTCCACGGTCTTTGTCCCTAGACGAAGAGCTTGAAGGTTTTTGAAGAGGTCACGCGTGTAGTGTGCGGGGATGAACCAGGATCTCATGTGAGCCTTCATGTCATGCCAAGTTGTGATTGGCGGCTCTTGTCTTGCATCACGAGCAACTTGAACTTGTTCCCACCAAAGGTTGCGTAATCATCAAACTCTAGCGAAGCCATGGCGACCATCTTCTTGTTGCTATAGTTGTGCATGCGGAAGATCTTGTCGACTTTGAGTGCCCACGAGAGGTATTCTTCAGGGTCATTGGATCCGGTGAACTTGGGCATTGTGAACTTGAGCTTGCCAAAAGTTTCTTCATCGTTGCGGTCATTGCGACGAGCTTGGTGACCTTGTTGATGATCTTGTAGTTGTGGAGGTGGAACTTGGTACTCACGTCCTTGTTGCGGAGCTTGCTCCTGGTATTGTTGTTGAGGAGGAGCTTGCTCTTGCTCTTGGCGTGGTTGATGACGTGGTTGAGGTACTTGGGCCTCATGGTGGCGAAGGTGTGTAGCCTCTTGACGCGGTTGATGACGAAGAGGTGGCTCGTTCCTTGGTTGGTGATGTTGGTTAGGCACATGGGCCTCACGGCGAAGAACATGGTCATGAGCCTCTTGACGTGGTGGGCGTCGCTCAACTTGTATCACTTGACGCTCCAAGTTTTGTTGATGTGGAGGAGGCGCCTCGTGATGACTATGGTGTCGTTGTTGATGTTCATGATGTTGATGACGAGGAGGATCTTGAAGAGCTTGACGTTGATGACGAGCTTGATTCTCCAAGTTGGAGTCATCACTTGTTGTGTCAAGAATGTGTCGCGGTCGACGGTGGTAGACTTGCGGTTGCGCTTTTGGTTCCTCTTGTGGTTGCTCTTGTTGAATCACTAGTGCCCTTGCGTGATGAAGGTGTGCTTCTTGCCTTGCTCGTGGCCTTGAAGAGAGGTCACCGTCATAGCTTGACGTTGCGGCGTGCCATGGGGAAGGTACATAGTTCGAAGAGATTCCATCTTCAACCACGGGGGCATCATTGCGTCTTTGAGCACTTTGATGTAGATCTTGTGGAAGAGGTGCATGACGATGCGAAGAACTTGCCGAGCTTGATGCGCGTGAACGTGGTCTTGCCATGCCATCGATGAGGCGTCAAAGATTGTCATTTGTTTCGGCGACGGAGCATTGAAGCGCTTCATTTTGGTGGCTGAAGTTGTGATGCATCGCATGCATTTGTCGTTCGAGGCCGTCGAAGCGGTTGTCGATGTTCTTGAACTCGGCTTGCGTCTCGCCAAATTGTTCATCTTGTCACGTCTCAAGTGCTTGGCAACGTTCACGGAACTCTTGTCGAACGATGAAGTGACTTGCCCGTCATGTACGGACCTTGATCTTCTTCTTGGGGAGGTGGTTGGCTCGTCTCACCGTGCCTATCCACCATGCAAAACACACAAGTATTGTATATGGAAGTGGAATATGGTGGTGTTAGCCTTGTACCTCACCTTGGGGATTGCACCAAACTAGAAACCACAAGTGAGAGCTATTAGCGTGCAAAGTGGAAATGCCAAGAAAACTCACACTAACTCTCTAAAGCTTGTTGGTGGTAGGTTAGGGTTGTGGAAAGCCAAAGAACCAACCAAAAGAAAAGGGATAGTCAAACGTGGTAAAAATCCAACAAAACTCAAGTCAAAGGCGAAGGTCAACAACTCAAAAGGGTGACGGGAACCTACGACTATGTACACACACGTGGAGAAAGTTGGGATTGACACGACTATGAAAATGAGCAAACCAAAAGTCCTAGCGAAGACTAAGCTCGTTGTCGTGCCAATGCAAGGAGAGACCATGGCTCGTTTGCAAAGAGGAAAAGTGAGCAATGGATTTGTGCACTTGCCTTGGGCGCTCTTCTTTGTCTCTTGCTTACAAGCTTTGAGACTCTCTTTTGCAAGGGGAGACTATTTTTCTTTTGCTTTTTGATGAGGACATCCCTACAGTTACACCTAGCCCAATTGCTATTGATGATGTTCCAACTAATGCAAAAAAAGATCAATCCAATGAGATAAGGATTGGACCAATTACAAGAGCTCGTGCTAAGCTACTAGAACAACAGGTGAACTTGTTTCTTAATGAACCTGGAGTTTTAATTAATGAGAATTTTATACTACCTAAGTCTTTGAATTATTGCATTATTAGGTACTTAGGAGAAGAAGGCGTAGCACGGAGCGAGGAGGTAATGGAACAAGACGTGTTGATTAATGAAGAATGCGCGAGGGAGGAGAGGGAGGAAGCGCAAGGAGCTATCCAAGACGAAGATCAACAAGAGCTGGAAGTTCTCTGCCGCGGCAGAGAAAAGCCCCAGTTCTCTACCACGGCAGGCTGCCACGGCACAGAAACATAGTCTTTTTCTACCACGGCAGGCTGCCGCGGCAGAGAAACAGACCCAATCTCTGCCACGGCAGAACCCTGAGCCGAACCCAATTTTGGGTCGGTTTGTATCTTAGTTAGGTGGGACCAAGTCGTCCCAAGCTGAGGACGCCCCAGCCCTCATATAAACTTCCGTAGCCGTCACAAGTTAGGGTTTAGACCACGTTAAAATATTTTGGAGTTGTTTCTTTCATAGAACCTCTAGAATTACCCTGTGTTCGAATCTGCCAACTATAATTGAGTGTGATCTGTTGTTCTATTGGGAATTAGTAGATTGCATACTACCGTTCGTGGTCACGGCTGCGTGTGCAAGAGTGTGGTGTTGTGAATATCCTACAAGGTTCGAGATCTGTTGCGCTGGCATCAGGGATCGAGCGGGAGAGATCATAGCTACGCACTAGTTATCTATCATCCACCATCATCATCGCCATCCTCTTACTGAGAAGATTGGGCCACCCCATATCATCTTGGTATCAGATTTCCTCGTTGCCTCGGTAAGCAATCCACAATCCATCCATAGATTAGAGAGTGTTTTTCATCCTATACAGAAAAAGGCCCTCAAAAAGAGTTGCCATAGCCTAGATTACATCGTATCGAGTAATAGTTGCAGGTCGAGTTCCTCTATTAGATTAGATCTAGATCTGTTCTTCGTAGATTTGTTTTCTAGTTGTTCTAGTTGTTTTCCACCATCTTTTTCCACTACCATCAAGTCAGATCCGATCCAAGTAAAGAGTCCTAGTTGTGTACTACTTGGCGAGTCGGAATAAAAAATAATAATTTGGCTCGCTGCCTCACGCCTGACCGCAGACAGGTCTGTGCTCCAGCGTGACCAAAAAAAATTGGACCGTCGCCTTACCACAGACAGGTCTGCCCTGATACGAGAATTTTTTGTGTCTGCCGACCTCCTGCCGCGGCAGGATTTTAGGCCATTTTTCTGCCGTGGCAGAGACCAATTCTCAGGTCAAATTTTTCTCTTTTTTGTTTAATTTTTTTACTGAGTCCACATAGCATACCTATCCTTGTGAGCCTTAGTAAGCCTTTCTTTGTGTCTAAAACTATCCTACGAGACTAGCGTGCTTAGTGCTCTGCAGGCTGCTCAGTTAGCAATCTTGTGCCCGTTTCATTGAGACATTGCTAGCGTCTCTCCTTGTGCATTGCAACACGAGCATTCCTCCGACATACCTTACTTTTTTAGCTCATTTTCATAGTTGCAATTTCCCCATTTATCTCCACCGTGTGTGTTTCAGTGGGTCTATGTCATACGATCAGTACTAGGACTTGTTTGCGGTGTAGATAGGATACCATACCTATAGCTCCACCATAAATAACCTGTGTGCCCTGTGATCGTTCTCTATACCTTTGATATTCACTTCATCACTTCAGTGCATCAGTCTTTGATTACGTTTGGTAGAGCATCTCTATTCACTTTGGAACGGTAAGATCTTCTTTCTTATCAGTTGTGAGTGAGTTGTGAGAGTTTCCACCATACTGATTTTGATTTTTGCACTAACTTACTAATCATGTCTTTGAGTGATGATGAAATTGTGTCACAGAAAAAGCAGGTGGAGGAGCTTGTTACTTGGAGAGAATCTGTTGATACAAATATCACCGACATACAAGATGCTGTGGAGAATAATACTGGAGCCATCAATAATATTCAAACGCAGCTGACTGTTATGAATGTCAACTTTGCCACCTTGCAGCGTTCCATTGAGGCAATTCAGGCAACACTCGAGCCTGAAATTGCACAACACGATGATGGGTTTGAGGACTTTGATGAGGGGAGTGTGGTTGATGCTGCTCCACATCGTGGCAGGGGACGTGCAAATCCCCCTGCACCTGCGGCTGCTCCTCTGTATGGCCGTGGGTATGCTCCTCCTTGATGTGCCCAGCGTGCTTACAATCCAGCTGATGATAGTTTGGGCAAGCCCAAGCTCTCAATTCCTTCGTTCAATGGCTCGCTTGATCCTGAGGATTATATTACTAGGGAGTTGAAGATTGAAAAGCTCTGGCGTTTATTTGATTACCTAGAAGACAAGAAGGTCAAACTTGCTGCATCATAATTTGATGGTTTTGCTTTGCGTTGGTGGGAAGCTATTGTGCAGAATAGACGGAACGACAATGAACTTCTTGTGAGGGATTGGCGTGAGATGAAGGCCATCATGGCGGATCGTTTTGTTCCCTCCAATTATTTGCGTTCTGTGTTTGACAAGCTAACACAGTTGAGGCAAGGCACAATGACAGTTGATGAGTACTACATGGAGATGGAGATGCTTATGCAGCGTGCTAATGTTCGTGAATCACGAGAGATGATGATGCAATGTTTCCTCAACAATTTGAAGCTTCCAATCAAGAGTATTGTGCGTTATCACAAGTATGAGACAATGAACGAGCTGCTGCACCATGCTAGAGAGGCCGAGTCCCAGCTGGCTGAAGAGGCAAAGTCACGTACTCGATTTCCATCTTCTAGCAGATTTTCGGCCAGATCTACACCTCCCACTGTCATGCCACCAGCTGCTGTGCCATTCACACCATCGGCCAAACCAGCAAGTACACCTTCGTTTGGTTCTAATACTCGGAAACCCGCTGCTCCTGCTGCTAGCTCGGGTTCCAACATGTCTACTGCACATACTCGTGATGTGGTGTTCCATACCTGTGGAGGCAGAGGTCACTACAAGAAGGATTGTCCAAATAGCAAGGTTATGTTTGTTAATGAACAAGGTGAAGTAGAAAGTGGAGATGAAGCTTCTGATGATGATATTGATGACACCGAGGTTGGTGCTGATGCATATGCTGAGCGTGCACCAACTATCGTCGTGTCTTCACGTGTACTTAGTGTGCAACCGGTTGAGGAATCCCAACGTTGCAACTTGTTCCAAACAAAAGCTCTAGTTGGACCAAATAAAGCTTGCAAAGTCATTATTGATGGAGGTAGCTGCAGAAATCTAGCAAGTAAGGAACTATGTGCCAAACTGAATTTGACATACTTACCTCATCCCAAGCCATACTACATACAATGGTTGAGCAACAATGGTGAGATGAAGGTAAATCATATGGTACGAGTGAACTTTCAAATAGGGCCATACAAAGATTCTATTGATTTTGATGTGGTTCCTATGACTGTTTGTCACCTACTATTGGGTCGGCCTTGGCTCTATGATCGCCATGTGCAACACAATGGCCGAGCCAATACATATCACTTAGAATTCAAAGGAAAGAAGATTACTATGCAGCCAAAGACACCACAAGAAATTGTGAATGATTCTCGCCAGAAGATAGAGGTGAATTGAAGGAAGATACTACCACTCGGCGAGATTGCGTGACAACTGTTCCTGATGTAATTGAGCCTAAATTGAGTGATATAACGAAAAGTGAGAGAGTGCCTGGTTTATTGATATTAGCCACTAACGAAGATATGAGAGAATTTCGTGAGGATCCTACAGCCATGCCACTTGTGCTCATGTATAAGGGCGAGGTATTGGTTTCTAACGACATGACCCCTATTTCTCTTGGTGTCTCGTCTGTTTTGCAGGACTTTGGGGATGTGTTTCTAGAAGATGTACCCACAGGCTTACCTCCATTGCGTGGTATAGAACATCAAGTGGACTTGATTCCTGGTGCCACACTTCCCAACCGTGCACCCTACAGGACTAATCCCGAAGAAACTAAGGAAATTCAGAAGCAAGTACAAGCGTTGCTGGATAAGGGGTACATTCGTTTTTCTCTTAGCCCTTGTGTTGTTCCTGTTATTTTAGTTCCTAAGAAAGATGGTACATGGCGCATGTGTGTTGACTGTAGAGCGATTAATAACATCACTATTCGATATCGTCATCCTATTCCACGCTTAGAGGATGTGCTAGATGAATTGAGTGGTGCTGCGGTTTTCTCTAAAATTGACTTGCGTAGTGGTTATCATCAAATTAGGATGAAAGAAGGGGATGAATGGAAAACTGCTTTCAAAACTAAATTCGGTTTGTATGAGTGGTTAGTCATGCCGTTTGGTCTTACTAATGCACCGAGTACTTTCATGTGTTTGATGAATCATGTTTTGAGAGAGTTTATTGGTCGTTTTGTGGTTGTTTACTTTGATGATATACTCATCTACAGCCACACCGAATCTGAACATTGCACTCATATTAGACAAGTTTTGCAAGTGTTACGTGATAATAAACTGTATGCTAATCTTGAGAAGTGTACATTTGCAAAAGATAAGGTCATATTCCTAGGATTTGTTGTTTCTAAGCATGGAGTAGAGGTAGATCAATCTAAAATTGAATCAATTCAGAATTGGCCTACTCCAATGAATGTAAGTCAAGTGCGTAGTTTCCACGGTCTCGCTGGTTTCTATAGGCGCTTTGTGAAAGATTTTAGCACCATTGCTGCACCATTAAATGATTTGACAAAGAAAGGTGTTCCTTTTGTATGGGGCGCGGCCCAAGACATTGCATTTGATACTTTGAAACATTTGCTTACTTCTGCACCATTGCTTGCATTACCTGATTTTTCGAAGCAATTTGAAGTTGAATGTGATGCTAGTGGTATAGGCATAGGTGGCGTTTTGATGCAAGAGGGACGGCCTATAGCTTATTTTTCTGAGAAATTGACTGGTGCTCGTTTGAATTATTCAATCTATGATAAAGAATTGTATGCACTTGTGAGAGTACTTGAAGTTTGGCAACATTATTTGTGGCCAAAGGAATTCATCATACATTCTGATCATGAAGCATTGAAATACTTGAAAGCTCAATCAAACTTGCATAGAAGATTAGCTAAATGGGTTGAGTTCATTGAGTCTTTTCCTTACATCATTAATTATAAGAAGGGAAAAGAGAATGTTGTTGCTGATGCTCTATCTAGGAAGAACATGCTATTAACCAATCTTGATGTTAAAATTCCTGGATGAGAAGCTATTTGTGCACTTTATGCAACTGACCATGATTTTGCTGAACCATATCGTTTATGTGCTCTTAGAAATGCATAGGATAACTATCATATACATGATGGATATTTGTTTCGAGCTAACAAACTATGTATTCCAGAATCGTAGTTGCGTTTGTTCTTAGTGCAAGAATCACATGCTGGTGGTTTGATGGGTCATTTTGTGCGTGAGAAGACATTGCTCATGCTTGCTGATCATTTTTATTGGCCCAAGATGAGGCGTGATGTGTAACAATTTGTGAGTAGATGCATTACTTGCCACAAGTCGAAATCCAAGCTGAAGCCTCACGGTTTGTATACACCTCTCTCTGCACCTACTACTCCATGGGAAGACATTAGTATGGATTTTGTGCTAGGTCTACCTAAAACTCAGAGAGGTCATGATTCTATATTTGTGGTAGTGGATAGGTTCTCTAAGATGGCTCATTTTATTGCCTGCCACAAAAGAGACGATGCGCCGCATGTTGCTAACCTGTTTTTCAGGGACATCGTGAGATTACATGGAGTACCAAAGTCGATTGTTTCTGACCGTGATGTGAAGTTCATGAGCTACTTTGGGAAGACCTTATGGGGGAAGCTAGGAACGAAGTTGCTGTTCAGTACTACATGTCACCCCCAAACAGATGGTCAAACGGAGGTGGTGAATAGAACATTGTCACAGCTACTAAGGACCATGATTAAAAAGAATCTGCGGGAGTGGGAAGAGTGTTTGCCACATGTTGATTTCGCTTACAACAGGGTTGTGCATTCAACTACTCAGTTTTGTCCTTTTGAGGTGGTGTATGGCTTCAAGCCATTGACGCCACTTGATATGTTGCCTCTGCCATTACATGAGAGTTGATATGGAGGCATCAAAACGTGCTGATTATGTGAAGAAAATACATGAGAAGACTTGAGAGGCTATTGAGAAGAAAGAAAAGAACATTACTGCTGCAAGGAATCAAGCAAGAAAAGAAGTGTTATTCGAGCTTGAGATATGGTTTGGGTGCATCTCCGCAAGGACAGATTTCCACTACTTCGCAAGTCCAAGTTGAAGCCACGTGGTGCTGGTCCTTACAAAGTGCTAGCCAAAATTAATGATAATGCCTACTCAGTTGATATACCTATTGAGGAATTTGGTGGTGCTAGTAACAGCTTCAACGTTGTTGATTTATCACCATATGCTAGAGAAGACCTTGGAGCGTCGAGGTCAACGCCTTTTGAAGGGGGGATATGATGAGGACATCCCTGCAGTTACACCTACCCCAATTGCTATTGGTGATGTTCCAACTAATGCAAAGAAAGATCAATCCAATGAGATAAGGATTGGACCAATTACAAGAGCTCATGCTAAGCTACTAGAACAACAGGTGAACTTGTTTCTTAATGAACCTGGAGTTTTAATTAATGAGAATTTTATACTACCTAAGTCTTTGAGTTATTGCATGATTAGGTACTTAGGAGAAGAAGGCGTAGCACAGAGCGAGGAGGTAATGGAAAAAGGCGTGTTGATCAATGAAGAATGCGCGAGGGAGGAGAGGGAGGAAGCGCAAGGAGCTATCCAAGACGAAGATCAACAAGAGCAGGAAGTTCTCTGCTGCTGCAGAGAAAAGCCCCAGTTCTCTGCCACGGCAGGCTGCCGCGGCACAGAAACAGAGTCTTTTTCTGCCATGGCAGGCTGCCGCGGCACAGAAACAGAGTCTTTTTCTGCCATGGCAGGTTGCCGTGGCAAAGAAACAGACCCAATCTCTGCCACGCCAGAACCCTGAGCCGAACCCAATTTTGGGTCGGTTTGTATCTTAGTTAGGTGGGACCAAGTCGTCCCAAGCTGAGGACGCCCCAGCCCTCATATAAACCTCCGTAGCCGTCACAAGTTAGGGTTTAGACCACGTTAAAATATTTTGGAGTTGTTTCTTTCATAGAACCTCTGGAATTACCATGTGTTCGAATCAGCCAACTATAATTGAGTGTGATCCGTTGTTCCATTGGGAATTAGTAGATTGCATACTACCGTTCGTGGTCACGGCTGCGTGCGCAAGAGTGTGGTGCTGTGAATATCCTACAAGGTTCAAGATCTGTTGCGCTGGCATCAGGGATCGAGTGGGAGAGATCATAGCTACGCACTAGTTATCTATCATCCAACATCATCATCGCCATCCGCTTACTGAGAAGATCGGGCCACCCCAGATCACTTTTTCTTTGTATCTTTTTCCTTTTTTTTGCTCTCCCTTGATGCTACCTAGTCACACTTGATATTGCTCTTGCACTCTCACTATCCAAGGACAAATGCACAATGCTCAAGGAAACACAAGATGAGCCACTAT
Source organism: Avena eriantha (assembly GCA_910589775.1). Lineage (NCBI taxonomy): Eukaryota > Viridiplantae > Streptophyta > Magnoliopsida > Poales > Poaceae > Avena > Avena eriantha. The sequence goes on from OU342743.1 coordinate 389,376,016, forward strand.
CATGGGATAGGTACACACAAAGGAAGATGGGGGTTAATAAGGTGACACAAGTTATACCTTCTTTGATGATGAACTTGGCGTCGGTGGTGCGGGATGATGTTCGTGGTCCGTGGTGTCGATGAGCGCGGAAGTTGGTGATGCAGAAGCTTGCAGGTACTTGCTGACACGCACACGGGACACGAGCAAACAAAGGAGATTAGCCAATGCGAAAAATGAGGCAAAACTGTCAAAACTGGCGTTACAGCCGGACACTCCGGTCTGTCTGGGCTGGACAATCCGGGGTGGTCAGACACTCCGGTCTGGTTGGGCCGGACACTCCGGTTGGGCCGGACACTCCGGTCGATATGAGCCGGACACTCCGGCGCGGGTTTCCTGCTCGTGTTCTTGAGCGGAAATCCTCGCCTTCGGGCCTCAAATCCGAGAAAAACTAGCCAAATCGGGCTGGGGATACACAGGATAAAGCTGGACCAACTCCTTAGACAAGGTTTGGTCGGATCAAAACCACAAATAACACTCCAAATCAAGAGATCGATCAAAAGGCAAATATGGGCTGTTTTTTGTGGGGATTTTCGAATTTTTGGTGGGTAGACGAAAAATTTGTGGGGGAAATCGTGAGCAACGAAGCTCTTGATACCAATATGTTGAGGGAAAACCTCTAGGGTGGCCCGATCTTTCACGATTCCCATTCAAATCGAGGGTAGAGTGCGGGGGAAGGAGGAAAGGATGAACACAACGAACACACGCACGAAGAACGCGATGAACACACACACGCAAACCCGTGATAAACACCAATAGCTCACACCGGCGGTGACCGTTCCGGCGCAATCCCTAGGATCGGCGTCGGGCGGAGGACTCTCTCTCGAACCGGCACGGCGAGATGGGAGACTCGGTGAGATCTTGACGTCTAGGCAAAGGGACACCGATGCCTAGGCCTTGTACAACGCGGAGGCACAATGCAAACTCCAACGAGGTTTGGGGATATTGGTGCTCGTTAGTAAAGGAGCATGAGGCAAGAATTAGATAGATCCACAAAGGGGTTTCCACTAATTCCAATATCATGCCTAGGGTTTACAATGGAGGTGGGGGTGTATATATAGGCCAGCCACAAGTTCAGGGGTAATTCAGGCATTAAAGTAGAGTTCTAGGCGAAGAAGAGGGGTACATGGGCCATAGGACCCAGCTAGGCTCGCATGCCCATCACTTGGGCCGGAAAGTCCGGGTCGGCATGGCCGGACAGTCCGGGTAGGGCGGACACTCCGGGTGGTGTCTGGGGAGTGTCCGATTCGACCTTCTGAATGTCCATGCCAGGTCCGGGCTCGGGCAGGCCGGACACTCCGCCTGAGTCGGGCCGGACACTCCGGCTGGATTCGGGCGGACACTACGGCAGCTTCAGCTCAGGTGCAGCTTCAGGGTTCGTGGCTCAACGCGGCGGGGGTTCGTACCTGATGATGCACAAAGTAGAGGTATGAAGTAGCACGCCATCCAAGGAGGTATCAAATTGGCACGAGGAGAGGAGTGAGTTCACCTTAGCTTGCAGGAGTTTGGCTCGGGCATGAGTCATGGGTCCACTTGGGGGACTTGTTGGCGTAGATGTAGAAGCGTCCGTAGGCAACATCAAAGCCCCGAACCTGCGCCTGGGACAATCTAAGACCCCCTCCGGAGGCAACACCGGAGACAGACTAGAGTCTTCGGCCCACACCGGAGTCTCCAGACCCCGCACCGGAGTCTCCATACCGAGCATCGTGGGCCTACGTGCCTTAAGCTGGGCCTGGCCCATGTAACGCCCCAAACTTCCTGCTTATGCCTGTTTTACCCCTAGCTCGTGGCTGGCCTATATATATGCCCCCACCCCCTCCTTGAAACCCTAGAGATGATGACGAATTGAGGCATGTGCCAAACCCTAGATGGGTACCCCCTCTCAATAGTAAATCTATGAGTTGTACAAGGCCTTGGAGTCGGTGCCCTTCTCCAAGTTGTCAAGACCCTCCTCAAGTGTTTGGTCTCTCCCTATCAAGGATTCTAGTAGTGCTTGGTATCTCCCCTTTGGGATTCTACTTGGTTGCTACTCTCTCCTTGATTTGGATCCTACCATCCGCTTGCCGATCTCTCCTTTGGTGATTCTACCGCAAGGTCTCTCGCCAAGGATACTATTGGATTGGTTGTTCCAACCAACGGGAGTAAATCGAATTGGGTGTGATTTGGCATGTGGTTGTATCTTTACCTTGCATTAGAGTTGTGTTCATCGTGTTCATCATGTTTTCCCTCACTGCCGCCTCAAATGCATGAAGATCAGGCCACTCCAAGGGTAAATCCACAAGGAGACACATAACAACTAGTATCAGCAGCTTTTGGTTGCCATGGATTTGACTTCACCCTTCGATTTCCACTTTAAACTGAAAAATACCAAAAATATAGCCCCAAATTGCTTTTGGATCGATCTCTCGTTTTGGTGAGATGATTGTGGTTTTAGTCCAATAGAAACTTGTCTTTGGAGTTGGTCTACTTGTGCCCTGCATTTTCCAGCCCAATTTGGTCGAAATTTTCTGGATTTGAGGGTTCAAGGGCTGAATTTCCGCTCAAGAACACGAGTTGTTCGTCGTTCAAACTCCAGACCAGAGACTCCGGACCGGCAGACCGGTCCGGAGTCTCCGGCCCAGACCAGAGTGTCCGAACACCAAGACCGGAGTCTCCAGCCTACACCGGAGTGTCTGGACCATCAACACCGGAGTGTCCGGCCCTGACAAATTTTTTGACCCCCTTTTCCTTTTTCGACTGATTTCCTTTTGACGTTTGTGTTTCTGTGCGTGGCTATCAACTAACAAAAGCTTCCGCAACGCCTCGCACTCGACATCGACACCACGGAATTCGGACCATCCCTCACCAACAGTTGCAAGTGCGACATCACCACAAGGTATAACTTGCACCACCCTTGTTAACCCCTTCTTCCTTTGTGTGTTACCTAACCTATCGAGAGTAGCTCAACTTGGATTTGCCGAAGCATTGTGTGCTTGCTCTTGCATAAGTCATAGTGTAGAGGCAATAACATAAACTTGACTCCATAGCATAGCAAAGAAAGAGGTACAAAAAAAGCTTATAAGCAAAAGAAAAAGAGAAAGATACCAATACAAAAGAGAGTCCAAAGCTTCTAAGCAAGAGTGCGAGCAAGAGCAAGGCAAGCGTAAAATCCGTTGCTTCTCCATCTTTTGGCAAACTGTTACAGTCTCTCCTAGTGTTGGCACGACACCGAGCATTAGTCTTTGTTAGGACCCATTTTGTTCGTTGCTCATTTTCATAGTCATGTTAGCCACATTAATCTCCACCATGTGTGTATAGTCGTAGCTTCTCATCACCCTTTTGACCTTTTCCTTTGACTTTGTTTTTGGTTGGATTTTACCCACTTTTGACAATAACCTTTTTGTTTGGTTGTTCCATTTGCTATCTGTTGAGGGCAAACCTCTAGGGTGGCCCGATCTTTCACGATTCCCTTTCAAATCGAGGGTGGAGTGCGGGGAAAGGAGGAGAGGATGAACACGACGAACACACGCACGAAGAACGCGATGAACACACACACGCAGAACAACAATAAACACCAATAGGTCACGCCGGCGGTGACCGGTCCGGCGCAATCCCTAGGATCGGCGTCGGGCGGAGGACTCTCTCTCGAACTGGCACGGCGAGATGGAAGACTCGGTGAGATCTTGACGTCTAGGCAAAGGAACACCGATGCCTAGGCCTTGTACAACGCGGAGGCACAATGCAAACTCCAACGAGGTTTGGGGATATTGGTGCTCCTTAGTCAAGGAGCATGAGGCAAGAACTAGATAGATCCACAAAGGGGGGTTTCCACTAATTCCAATATCATGCCTAGGGTTTACAATGGATGTGGGGTCTATATATAGGCCAGCCACAAGTTTAGGGGTAATTCAGGCATTAAGTAGAGTTCTGGGCGAAGTAGAGGGGTACATGGGCCATAGGGCCCAGCTAGTCTCGCAGGCCCATCACTTGGGCCGGACACTCCGGGGCGAGTGAGCCGGACAGTCCGGGGTTGCCGGACAGTCTGGGTCGGCGCGGCCGGACAGTCCGGGCAGGGCGGACACTCTGGGTGGTGTCTGGGGAGTGTCTGATTCGACCTTCTGAATGTCCATGCCAGGTCCGGGCTCGGGTAGGCCGGACACTCCGGCTGAGTCGGGCCGGACACTCCGGGGTGGCCGGACACTCCGGCTGGATTCGGGCGGACACTGCGGCACCTTCAGCTCAGGTGCAGCTTCAGGGTCGTGGGTCGACGAGGCGGGGGTTCGTACCTGATGATGCACAAAGTAGAGGTATGAAGTAGCACGCCATCCAAGGAGGTATCGAATTGGCACGAGGAGAGGAGTGAGTTCACCTTAGCTTACAGGAGTTTGGCTCGGGCATGAGTCATGGGTCCACTTGGGGGACTTGTTGGCGTAGATGTAGAAGCGTCCGTAGGACGGGCTGCATCAGAGGCCCGAACCTGCGCCTGGGACAATCTGAGACCCCCTCCGGAGGCAACACCGGAGACAGACCAGAGTCTTCGGCCCACACCGGAGTCTCCGGACCCCGCACCGGAGTCTCCATCCCGAGCATCGTGGGCCTGCGTGCCTTAAGCTGGGCCTGGCCCATGTAACGCCCCAAACTTCCTGCTTATGCCTGTTTTACCCCTAGCTCGTGGCTGGCCTATATATATGCCCCCACCCCCTCCTTGAAACCCTAGAGATGATGACGAATTGGGTGTGATTTGGCATGTGGTTGTATCTTTACCTTGCATTAGAGTTGTGTTCATCGTGTTCATCATGTTTTCCCTCACTGCCGCCTCAAATCCGTGAAGATCAGGCCACTCCAAGGGTAAATCCACAAGGAGACACATAACAACCAGTATCAGCAGCTTTTGGTTGCCATGGATTTGACTTCGCCCTTCGATTTCCACTATAACCTGAAAAATACCAAAAATATAGCCCCAAATTGCTTTTGGATCGATCTCTCGTTTTGGTGAGATGATTGTGGTTTTAGTCCAATAGAAACTTGTCTTTGGAGTTGGTCTACTTGTGCCCTGCGTTTCCTAGCCCAATTTGGTCGAAATTTTCTGGATTTGAGGGTTCAAGGGCCGAATTTCCGCTCAAGAACACGAGTTGTTCGTCGTTCAGCCTCCAGACCAGAGACTCCGGACCGGCAGACCGGAGTCTCCGGCCCTGACCAGAGTCTCCGAACACCAAGACCGGAGTCTCCGGCCTACACCGGAGTGTCTGGACCATCAACACCGGAGTCTCCGGCCCTGACAAAATTTTTGACCCCCTTTTCCTTTTTCGACTGATTTCCTTTTGACGTTTGTGTTTCTGTGCGTGGCTATCAACTAACAAAAGCTTCCGCAACGCCTCGCACTCGACATCGACACCACGGAACTCGGGCCATCCCTCCACCAACAGTTGCAAGTGCGACATCACCACAAGGTATAACTTGCACCACCCTTGTTAACCCCTTCTTCCTTTGTGTGTTACCTAACCTATCGAGAGTAGCTCATCTTGGGTTTGCCGAAGCATTGTGCGCTTGCTATTTCATAAGTCATAGTGTAGAGGCAATAACATAAACTTGACTCCATAGCATAGCAAAGAAAGAGGTACAAAAAAAGCTTATAAGCAAAAGAAAAAGAGAAAGATACCAATACAAAAGAGAGTCCAAAGCTTCTAAGCAAGAGTGCGAGCAAGAGCAAGGCAAGCGTAAAATCCGTTGCTTCTCCATCTTTTGGCAAGCGGGTTACAGTCTCTCCTAGTGTTGGCCCGACACCGAGCATTAGTCTTTGTTAGTACCCATTTTGTTCGTTGCTCATTTTCATAGTCATGTTAGCCACATTAATCTCCACCATGTGTGTATAGTCGTAGCTTCTCATCACCCTTTTGACCTTTTCCTTTGACCTTGTTTTTGGTTGGATTTTACCCACTTTTGACAATAACCTTTTCGTTTGGTTGTTCCATTTGCTATCTGTTGAGGGCAAACCTCTAGGGTGGCCCGATCTTTCACGATTCCCTTTCAAATCGAGAGTGGAGTGCGGGGAAAGGAGGAGAGGATGAACACGACGAACACACGCACGAAGAACGGGATGAACACACACACGCAGAACAATGATAAACACCAATAGCTCACGCCGGCGGTGACCGGTCCGGCGCAATCCCTAGGATCGGCGTCGGGCGGAGGACTCTCTCTCGAACCGGCACGGCGAGATGGGAGACTCGGTGAGATCTTGACGTCTAGGCAAAGGAACACCGATGCCTAGGCCTTGTACAACGCGGAGGTACAATGCAAACTCCAACGAGGTTTGGGGATATTGGTGCTCCTTAGTCAAGGAGCATGAGGCAAGAACTAGATAGATCCACAAAGGGGGGTTTCCACTAATTCCAATATCATGCCTAGGGTTTACAATGGAGGTGGGGGTCTATATATAGGACAGCCACAAGTTTAGGGGTAATTCAGGCATTAAAGTAGAGTTCTGGGTGAAGTAGAGGGGTACATGGGCCATAGGGCCCAGCTAGTCTCGCAGGCCCATCACTTGGGCCGGACACTCCGGGGCGAGTGAGCCGGACAGTCCGGGGTTGCCGGACATTCCGGGTCGGCGCGGCTGGACAGTCCGGGCAGGGCGCACAATCTGGGTGGTGTCCGGGGAGAGTCTGATTCGACCTTCTGAATGTCCATGCCAGGTCCGGGCTCGGGCAGGCCGGACACTCCGGCTGAGTTGGGCCGGACACTCCAGGGTGACCGGACACTCCGGCTGGATTCGGGTGGACACTCCAGCAGCTTCAGCTCAGGTGCAGCTTCAGGGCTCGTGGGTCGACGCGGCGAGGGCTCGTACCTGATGATGCACAAAAAGAGGAGCGAGTTCACCTTAGCTTGCAGGAGTTTGGCTCGGGCACGAGTCATGGGTCCACTTGGGGGACTTGTTGGTGTAGATGTAGAAGCGTCCATAGGACGGGCTACATCAGCTCCCTCCCTTGGGAAAGAGTCGTCCTCGACTCTTCATGGATATCATCTTGAACATCTCCATGGTAGGGTGCGAGATTCTTGACATTGAATGTATTGCTTGCAAGGTACTTGGAGGTCGGTATGTCGATGATGTAGGCGTTGTTGTTGATTCTTTTGAGGACCTTGAAGGGACCATCTCCCCTTGGCTTGAGCTTGGAGTCACGTTCCTTGGGGAAGCGGTCCTTGCTTAGGTGTATCCACACAAGGTCACCTTCTTCAAATATCATCTCCTTCTTGTCCTTGTTTAATCTTGAAGCTTGGCGAAGGACTTGTTGTTCGATAGTTGCTCTTGTTTCTTCATGAAGCTTCTTCATAGCTTGTGCGCGCTTCTCGACGTCCATGTTTGTGCGCTCATGGAGAGGTAATGGTAGGATGTCGAGCGCGGTGAGGGGCTCAAAGCCATAGACGATCATGAATGGACTCATCTTGGTTGTTGAGTGCTTGGCTCGATTGTAGGCGAACTCGGCGTGTGGAATGCATTCCTCCCAATCCTTCAATTTTTTCTTGATCAACACACGAAGGAGAGTTCCGAGGCTTCGGTTGACAACATCGGTTTGGCCATCAGTTTGAGGATGTGAAGCGGATGAAAAGAGGAGCTTGACACCGAGCTTGGCCATGAGGGTCTTCCACAAGTAGCTCATGAATTTGACGTCGCGATCGGAGACGATTGTCCTTGGCACACCGTGAAGACGAACGATTTCCCTGAAAAACAGATTTGCAACATGTGAAGCATCGTCGGTCTTATGGCACGGTATGAAGTGTGCCATCTTGGACAAACGATCCACAACAACAAATATAGAATCATGACCATGCTTGGATCTAGGCAATCCTAACACGAAATCCATGCTAATGTCGGACCAAGGTGTATGAGGAATAGGCAATGGCATATAAATACCATAGGGATTAGCTTGCGACTTAGCTTGAACACATGTCGTGCATCGTTGAACGTAGCGCTCCATGTCACGCTTCATCTTGGGCCAAAAGTAGTGATGGGAGAGCATGTCCAATGTCTTGTCGCGACCAAAGTGACCCATAAGGCCTCCACCATGAGATTCTTGGAGAAGCAAAAGTTGAAGCGAGGACTTCAGAATGCATAGCTTGTTTTGTTTAAAAAGAAAGCCCTTATGCAAATAGAAATCATCAACTCCCTTGTCATTGGAGCACTTTGTGAAAATTGGTTCAAAGAACGGGTCGGAAGCATACAAAGATTTTATTTCCTCAAGACCCAACACGTTGATTTCAAGTCTCGTAAGAAGGCTTGTATGTTTGCGAGACAATGCGTCCACAACTACATTATCTTTGCCCTTCTTATACTTGACAATGTACGGAAAAGACTCCATGAACTCAACCCACTTAGCGTGTCTCTTGCTCAAGTTAGCTTGGCCTTTGAGATATTTCAACGACTCGTGGTCGGAATGTATGATAAATTCCTTGGGCCAAAGGTACTGTTGCCAAACTTGAAGGACACGAACTAAGGCAAAAAGCTCTTTGTCATAAATCGGATAGTTAAGGCGAGCACCATCAATTTTTCGCTATGGTAGGCTATAGGACGTCCGTTTTGCATAAGGACTCCTCCAATGCCAATACCACTAGCATCACACTCTTATCTCAAAAGTTTTTGTGAAATCCGGTAAAGCAAGAAGAGGTGCTTCGGTGAGCCTCTTTCTAAGTTCATCAAAAGCTTTTTGTTGTGCTTTGCCCCACACGAAGGTGACATTCTTCTTGGTCAATTCATTAAGGGGACAAGCATTGGTTGAAAAGTCTTTCACAAAGCGACGATAGAAACCGGCCAACCCATGAAAACTTCGCAGTTCACTCACATTTGTTGGTATGGGCCAATCTCTTATGTCCTTTACATTGGAAACATCAACTTCAATTCCCTTCGAAGAAACGACAAATCCAAGAAAAATCAACTTGTCTTTAGCAAAAGTGCACTTGGGAAGATTAGCATAAAGCTTTTCATGTCGAAGGATTTGCAAAACATCCTTGACATGTGTTATATGGTCCTCAAGTGATTTGCTACAAACAAGAATATCATCGAAATAGACAACAACACTTTTTCCAATGAGAGAATGCAAGATGTGATTCATAAGGCGCATGAAGGTGGATGGGGCATTTGATAAACCAAAGGGCATAACCAACCATTCATAGAGACCAAGTTTGGTCTTGAAGGCGGTTTTCCACTCATCACCTTCAGCCATGCGTATTTGATGGTAACCACTACGAAGATAAATTTTCGAAAAAATAGTGGCTCCACACAACTCATCAAGCATGTCATCGAGACGTGGTATGGGATGTCGATAACGCACGGTGATAGCATTGATTGGACGGCAGTCCATGCATAACCGTAACGTATCATCCGTCTTTGGAACAAGAATCACGGGTACGGCACTTGGACTAGTGCTAACTTGGATCAAACCTTTGGAGATGAGTTGGTTGATTTGACTTTCAATCTCCTTTGTCTCCTCCGTGTTCGTGCGGTAAGCGGCGCGGTTGGGAAGTGGTGCACCGGGGATGAGGTCGATGCGATGTTCAATGCCGCGAAGAGGAGGTAGTCCATGTGGAAGATCCTCGGGGAACACATCCTTGAATTCCTGCAAAACACTCATCAAAGATGGAGGAACATTAGTTAATTCGTTAGTTCCTTGCGCTAGTCCGTTGCAAAGGAGGACATAGTGCAAGATGGATGGGTTGTTCCGAACATCTCTCATCTCACTTTTGGTGGCAAGGAGAACACTCTTCGTTTTTCCACTCGAATTTGGCTTGTGGCTCTCACTCACTATGAGGTGGGTCTCTCTCTCACCGCTCTTCTCACAAGTAGGTGTTGTGCTTTGCGCCCTCGCTAAAGCCTTTGCATTGTCCGCAATTATTTGGCTAGGAGTCATCGGTTGCAAAACACATGTTTTGTTGAGCCATTTGAAGGTGTATATATTGGTGCGACCATCATGTTGAGCAGCCTTGTCAAATTGCCATTGTCGACCAAGAATCATGTGGCAAACTGTCATAGGAACTACATCACATTTCACCGTATCTTTGTAAGGACCAATGGCGAAGGACACCGATATGGTATGCTTGATCTTCACGGACCCTTGGTCACTTAGCCATTGCACGTGGTAGGGGTGCTTGTGTGGATGGAGGGTAAGGTTGAGCTTCTCACACAATTCGGTGCTAGCAAGGTTATGGCAACTCCCTCTGTCAATGATCACCTTGATAGATTTTCCATTGATGCCGGCTCGTGTTTGGAAGAAATTGGAGCGTTGGTCTTCATGCTCTTGTGCTTGAGTGGTCAACATCCTTGTGACAACAAGCGATGGACTTGCGTCATGTTCACACAAGAGGAGTTCTTGATCATCTTCCACTCGTTGCCTTGCCATTGCTTCCTTGACACGGGCATCAAACTCATCTTCACTCAAGTACTCTTCATCACCATTGTCATGGATGAACAAGACTTTCTTGTTTCCACATTCGGCCGACTTTTGTCCTTTACCTCCACACTTGTAGCATTCACCGTTGAAAGGTGTATCACTCTTTGCTTGCTTGCCACTTGTGGCAGTTTTCCTTGAGGAAGTGTGGGCTTGAAGGAAGGCTTGGAGGTACTTGAGGAGCTACCATTGAAAGTTGTTGGTGTAGCGGTTGAAGCTTGCTAGTAGGTGAAGTACGTCTTGGGCTTGTTGTACTTGGTATCCTGTTGCACTTAACGTTCAGCCTTTGTTGCAATGTGCACAAGCTCAACCATGGTGTTGTATGTTTGGAACTCGACGATGCGCTTGATTGGGTGATTCAAGCCAATAAGGAAACGTGCCATTGTTTGCTCCATGCGCTCATCAATGTTGGCGCGAATCAAGTTGAGTTCCATTTCCTTGAAGTTTTCTTCCACGGTCTGATGAGGATATATACATGGATTATGATGATTCTGACTGCCTGAACTGGAAGGAAATATTGAGTCAAATCAATAATGACTATCAGGTGAATTTATTCCTAATTGAACCTGATGTTTTATTTAATGAGAACTTTATACTACCTAAGTCTATGCATCTTTGTATGATCAGGTTTATTGATAACACAAGCATTGCGCGAGGAGGAGAGACTGCAGCAAGAAGGACAAGCACTGATTTCCAATATCAACAAGTGCGCGAGGGAGGAGCGGGAGGCAGGCGCACTAGGACGCAATGAGGAAATCACGTATGAGCAAGAGAGAGAGATGGCGCACCAAGAATTACATGTTTGAGGTGTTCCACGACGTCTGGACTGCGTGCCAATAAGGCCGAACCCATATATGGGTCGGTATGTATCAGTTTGAGTCGAACCGAGTAGTTTGGGCCAAGTTATGGCTGTTTTTAGGCCCGTTTAGAGGGGAGGACGCCCCAGCCCTCTTATAAACCTCCGTAGCCGTCACAAGTTAGGTTTTAAGACCACGTTAAAATATTTTGGAGTTGTTTCTTTCATAGAACCTCTGGAATTACCCTGTGTTCGAATCTGCCAACTATAATTGAGTTTGATCTGTTGTTGCACTACTGTTTCAGCACCATGTGATAGTTTACCAAATTCAAATTTTGATCATGTGGTACTGATAACACATAAGGAAATACTTGCTCGAATACCACCTGCTGATATTGTGTATTCCATCATGCTAAATGAACCTATGAGTATGAGTTGTGCTATGGATAAGATTTCTGAAATTTCATTTCTGAATTCTAGCACATATTCTCCTTGTTTCAGTTTCAATCTGATTGGTGAATATAGCATGCATGAAAATTTTCTTGTGGATCACATATGCATTACTTGTGATAGAATCGCTGAACTCAAACATGTTGTTTTCAGCCATACATCACAAAATGTTTGCTATGGGACAATAGCTCATGTTCAAGATATTATGGAAATACATTCTGGTCTAGTTGATATATTGCAACCAGCACAAGTAATTTTACCTATGTTGGATTGTTCTACTCTTGCTAGAATAGGACCCAAGTTTTCATATTCACTATGTTTGTCCCAAAAGTCTTTGTTTAGTTTTGTTACTACTTTAGACTTCCTTGATATTTGCAAATTTAGTTGCATTTTACATACTGGACAACATGATCATGTTCATAATAATCAGAGTAGCGCAGTTGAAGCATGTCATGATTCAATTTGGTTTTCAGCCATATTGAATTGGTTTGATCTTGTTCACAAATTTGATCATAGATCTTCTTTGAGAAAACTGAATTTAATATTGAAGAACATGACTATCTATTTAGTTGTTTTTCACCATGATCATGATTCTTTGTACTTCACTTATAACTGCAATTTAAGTTGCTTGATGTATACTGGACATACTTTTAATGTGAACAACAATAATACAACATGTTATATATACATATACTTTGCGTCCACGTTGTTCTTTTTGTTTCTCCCACTTTCAGCTTACCCAAAGCCGAGGACGGCTTTTCATGAAGAAATGGAGGATGATGAGGATATATACATGGATTATGATGATTCTGACTGCCTGAACTGGAAGGAAATATTGAGTCAAATCAATAATGACTATCAGGTGAATTTATTCCTAATTGAACCTGATGTTTTATTTAATGAGAACTTTATACTACCTAAGTCTATGCATCTTTGTATGATCAGGTTTATTGATAACACAAGCATTGCGCGAGGAGGAGGAGACTTGCAGCAAGAAGGACAAGCGCTAATTTCCAATATCAACAAGTGCGCGAGGGAGGAGCGGGAGGCAGGCGCACTAAGACGCAATGAGGAAATCACACATGAGCAAGATAGAGACATGGCGCACCAAGAATTACATGTTTGAGGTGTTCCACGACGTTTGGACTGCGTGCCAATAAGGCCGAACCCATATATGGGTCGGTATGTATCAGTTTGAGTCGAACCGAGTCAGTTTGGGCCAAGTTATGGCTGTTTTTAGGCCCGTTTAGAGGAGAGGACGCCCCAGCCCTCATATAAACCTCCGTAGCCGTCACAAGTTAGGTTTTAAGACCACGTTAAAATATTTTGGAGTTGTTTCTTTCATAGAACCTCTAGAATTACTCTGTGTTCGAATCTGCTAAATATAATTGAGTGTGATCTGTTGTTCCATTGGGAATTAGTAGATTGCATACTACCGTTCATGGTCACGGCTGCGTGCGCAAGAGTGTGGTGTTGTGAATATCCTACAAGGTTCGAGAGCTGCTGCATTGGCATCAGGGATCGAGCGGGAGAGATCATAGCTACGCACTAGTTATCTATCATCCACCATCACCATCGACAAGAGCTTGCTGAGAAGATCGGGCCACCCCATATCACGGTCTTTGTCCCTTGACGAAGAGCTTGAAGGTTGTTGAAGAGGTCACGCGTGTAGTGCGCGGGGACAAACCGGGATCTCATGTGAGCCTTCATGTCATGCCAAGTTGTGATTGGCGGCTCTTGTCTTGCATCACGAGCAACTTGAACTTGTTCCCACCAAAGGATGGTGTAGTCATCAAACTCTAGCGAAGCCATGGCGACCATCTTCTCGTTGCTATAGTTGTGCATGCGGAAGATCTTGTCGACTTTGAGTGCCCACGAGAGGTATTCTTCGGGGTCATTGGATCCGGTGAACTTGGGCATTGTGAACTTGAGCTTGCCAAAAGTTATCGTTGCGGTCATTGCGACGAGCTTGGTGACCTTGTTGATGATCTTGTAGTTGGGGAGGTGGAACTTGGTTCTCGCGTCCTTGTTGCGGAGCTTGCTCTTGGTATTGTTGATGAGGAGGAGCTTGCTCTTGCTCTTGGCGCGGTTGTTGACGTGGTTGAGGTACTTGGGCCTCATGGTGGCGAAGGTGTGTAGCCTCTTGACGCGGTTGATGACGAAGAGGAGGCTCATTCCTTGGTTGGTGATGTTGGTTAGGCACATGAGCCTCACGGTGAAGAACATGGTCATGAGCCTCTTGACGTGGTGGGCGTCGCCCAACTTGTATCACTTGACGCTCCAAGTTTTGTTGATGTGGAGGAGGCGCCTCGTGATGACCATGGTGTCATTGTTGACGTTCATGACGTTGATGACGAGGAGGAGGATCTTGAAGAGCTTGACGTCGATGACGAGCTTGATTCTCCAAGTTGGAGTCATCACTTGTTGTGTCAAGTATGTGTCGCGGTCGATGGTGGTAGACTTGCAGTTGTACTTGTGGTTGTGCTTGCGGTTCCTCTTGTGGTTGCTCTTGTCGGATCACTAGTGCCCTTGCGTGATGACGGTGTGCTTCTTGCCTTGCTCGTGGCCTTGAAGAGAGGTCACCGTCGTAGCTTGACGTTGTGGCGTGCCGTGGGGAAGGTACAAGTTCGAAGAGATTCCATCTTCAACCACGGGGGCATCATTGCGTCTTTGAGCACTTTGATGTAGATCTTGTGGAAGAGGTGCATGACGATGCGAAGAACTTGCCGAGCTTGATGCGCGCAAACGTGGTCTTGCCATGCCATCGATGAGGCGTCGAAGATTGTCATTTGTTTCGGCGACGGAGCGTTGAAGCGCTTCATTTTGGTGGCCGAAGTTGTGATGCATTGCATGCATTTGTCATTCGAGGCCGTCGAAGCGGTTGTCGATGTTCTTGAACTCGGCTTGCGTCTCACCAAATTGTTCATCCTGTCGTGTGTCAAGGGCTTGGCAACGTTCATGGAACTCGTGTTGAACGATGAAGTGACTTGCGCACGTCATGTACGGACCTTGATCTTCTTCTTGGGGAGGTGGTTGGCTCGTCTCACCGTGCCTATCCATCATGCAAAGCACACAAGTTGAATGTGATGCTAGTGGTATAGGCATAGGTGGCGTTTTGATGCAAGAGGGACGGCCTATAGCTTATTTTTCTGAGAAATTGACTGGTGCTCGTTTGAATTATTCAACCTATGATAAAGAATTGTATGCACTTGTGAGAGTACTTGAAGTTTGGCAACATTATTTGTGGCCAAAGGAATTCATCATACATTCTGATCATGAAGCATTGAAATACTTGAAAGCTCAATCAAACTTGCATCGAAGATTAGCTATATGGGTTGAGTTCGTTGAGTCTTTTCCTTACATCATTAATTATAAGAAGGGAAAAGAGAATGTTGTCGCTGATGCTCTATCTAGGAAGAACATGCTATTAACCAATCTTGATGTTAAAATTCCTGGATTAGAAGCTATTTGTGCACTTTATGCAACTGACATGATTTTGCTGAACCATATCGTTTATGTGCTCTTAGAAACGCATGGGATAAGTATCATATACATGATGGATATTTGTTTCGAGCTAACAAACTATGTATTCCAGAATCGTCGTTGCGTTTGTTCTTAGTGCAGGAATCACATGCTGGTGGTTTGATGGGTCACTTTGGGCGTGAGAAGATGTTGCTCATGCTTGCTGATCATTTTTATTGGCCCAAGATGAGGCGTGATGTGTACAGATTTGTGAGCAGACGCATTACTTGCCACAAGTCGAAATCCAAGCTGAAGCCTCACGGTTTGTATACACCTCTCTCTGCACCTACTACTCCATGGGAAGACATTAGTATGGATTTTGTGCTAGGTCTACCTAAAACTCAGAGAGGTCGTGATTCTATATTTGTGGTAGTGGATAGGTTCTCTAAGATGGCTCATTTTATTGCCTGCCACAAAAGCGACGATGCGTCGCATGTTGCTAACCTGTTTTTCAGGGACATCGTGAGATTACATGGAGTACCAAAGACGATTGTTTCTGACCGTGATGTGAGTTCATGAGCTACTTTTGGAAGACCTTATGGGGGAAGCTAGGAACGAAGTTGCTGTTCAGTACTACATGTCACCCCCAAACAGATGGTCAAACGGAGGTGCTGAATCGAACATTATCACAACTACTAAGGACCATGATTAAAAAGAATCTGCGGGAGTGGGAAGAGTGTTTGCCACATGTTGAGTTCGCTTACAACAGGGCTGTCCATTCAACTACTCAGCTTTGTCCTTTTGAGGTGGTGTATGGCTTCAAGCCATTAACGCCACTCGATATGTTGCCTCTGCCATTACATGAGAGAGTTGATATGGAGGCATCAAAACGTGCTGATTATGTGAAGAAAATACATGAGAAGACTCGAGAGGCTATTGAGAAGAAAGGCAAGAACATTGCTGCTGCAAGGAATCAAGCAAGAAAAGAAGTGTTGTTCGAGCCTAGAGATATGGTTTGGGTGCATCTACGCAAGGACAGATTTCCACTACTTCGCAAGTCCAAGTTGAAGCCACGTGGTGCTGGTCCTTACAAAGTGCTAGCCAAAATTAATGATAATGCCTATTCAGTTGATATACCTATTGAGGAGTTTGGTGGTGCTAGCAACAGCTTCAACGTTGCTGATTTATCACCATATGCTGGAGAAGACCTTGGTGCGTCGAGGTCGATGCCTTTTGAAGGGGGGGGGATGATGAGGACATCCATACTATTCCACTATCTCCTACTCCTATTCACAATGAAGATGTTGCTGCAAAGAACAAGTCCAATGAAATCAGGACTGGACCCATTACAAGAGCTCGTGCAAAGCTGATTGAGCAACATGTGAATTCACTCTTAATTGAACCTGATGTTTTATTTAATGAGAACTTTATACTACCTAAGTCTATGCATCTTTGTATGATTAGGTTTATTGATAACACAAGCGTTGCGCGAGGAGGAGGAGAGTTGCAGCAAGAAGGACAAGCGCTGATTTCCAATATCAACAAGTGCGCGAGGGAGGAGCGGGAGGCATGCGCACTAGGAGGCAATGAGGAAATCACGTATTCGCAAGAGTGAGAGATGGCGCACCCAGAATTACATGTTTGAGGTGTTCCACGACATTTGTACTGCGTGCCAATAACGCCGAACCCATATATGGGTCGGTATGTATCAATTTGAGTCGAACCGAGTCAGTTTGGGCCAAGTTATGGCTGTTTTTAGGCTCGTTTTGAGGGGAGGACGCCCCAGCCCTCATATAAACCTCCGTAGCCGTCACAAGTTAGGTTTTTAGACCACGTTAAAATATTTTGGAGTTGTTTCTTTCATAGAACCTCTGGAATTACCCTGTGTTCGAATCTGCCAACTATAATTGAGTGTGATCTGTTGTTCCATTGGGAATTAGTAGATTGCATACTACCGTTCGTGGTCATGGCTGCGTGTGCAAGAGTGTGGTGTTGTGAATATCCTACAAGGTTCGAGAGCTGTTGCATTGGCATCAGGGATCGAGCGGGAGAGATCATAGCTACGCACTAGTTATCTATTATCCACCATCACCATCGACAAGAGCTTGCTGAGATGATCGGGCCACCCCATATCACTAGTTATCTATCATCCACCATCACCATCGACAAGAGCTTGCTGAGAAGATCGGGCCACCCCATATCATCTTGATGATGAGGATATCTACAGGGATTATGATGATTCTGACTGCCTGAAATGGAAGGAAATACTGAGTCAAATCAATAATGACTATCAGGTGAATTCATTCTTAATTGAACCTGATGTTTTACTTAATGAGAACTTTATACTACCTAACTCTATGCATCTTTGTATGATCAGGTTTATTGATAACACAAGTGTTGCGCGAGGAGTAGGAGAGTTGCAGCAAGAAGGACAAGCGCTGATTTCCAATATCAACAAGTGCGCGAGGGAGGAGCGGGAGGCAGGCGCACTAGGACGCAATGAGGAAATCACGTATGAGCAAGAGAGAGAGAGATGGCGCACCAAGAATTACATGTTTGAGGTGTTCCACGACCTTTGGACTGCGTGCCAATAAGGCCGAACCCATATATGGGTCGGTATGTATCAGTTTGAGTCGAACCGAGTTAGTTTGGGCCAAGTTATGGCTGTTTTTAGGCCCGTTTAGAGGGGAGGACGCCCCAGCCCTCATATAAACCTCCGTAGCCGTCACAAGTTAGGTTTTAGACCACGTTAAAATATTTTGGAGTTGTTTCTTTCATAAAACCTCTGGAATTACCCTGTGTTCGAATCTACCAACTATAATTGAGTGTGATCTGTTGTTCCATTGGGAATTAGTAGATTGTATACTACCGTTCGTGGTCACGGCTGCGTGCGCAAGAGTGTGGTGTTGTGAATATCCTACAAGGTTCGAGAGCTGTTGCATTGGCATCAGGGATCGAGCGGGAGAGATCATAGCTACGCACTAGTTATCTATCATCCACCATCACCATCGACAAGAGCTTGCTGAGAAGATCGGGCCACCCCATATCATCTTGGTATCAGATTTCCTCGTTGCCTCGGTAAGCAATCCACAATCCATCCATAGATTAGACAGTGTTTTTCATCCTATACAAAAAAGCCCCACAAAAAGAGTTGCCATAGCCTAGATTACATCGTATTCGAGTAATAGTTGATGATCGCGTTCCTCTATTAGATTAGATCTAGATCCGTTCTTCATAGATTTGTTTTCTAGTGTTCTAGTTGTTTTCCACCATCTTTTTCCGCTGCCATCAAGTCAGATCCGATCCAAGTAAAGAGTCCTAGTTGTACTACTTGGCGAGTAAAAAAAAAATTTCGGCTCGCTGCCTCAAGTCTGTGCTCTAGCGTGACCCAAAAAAAATTCCGAAAAAAAAAGTCGAACCGTCGCCTTACCACTGACCAGTCTGTGCTAGTATGAGAGGAAAAAAAATTCTGCCGGCATCCTGCCGCGGCAGGATTTTAGGACGTTTTTCTGCCGTGGCAGAGACCAATTCTTAGGTCAAATTTTTTTCTTTTTTTGTTTATTTTTTTACTGAGTCCACATAGCGTACCTATCCTTGTGAGCTTTAGTAATCCTTTCTTTGTATCTATAACTATCCTACGAGACTAGCGTGCTTAGTGCTCTACGGGCTGCTCAGTTAGCAATCTTGTGCCCGTTTCGTTGAGACATTGCTAGCGTCTCTCCTTGTGCATTGCAACACGAGCATTCCTCCGACATACCTTACTTTTTGAGCTCATTTTCATAGTTGCAATTTCCCCATTTATCTCCACCGTGTGTGTTTCCGTGGGTCTTTGTCATACGATCAGCACTAGGACTTGTTTGCAGTGTAGTTAGGATACCATACCTACAGCTCCACCATAAATACCCTGTGTGCCCTGTGATCGTTCTCTATACCTTTGATATTCACTTCATCACATCAGTGCATCAGTTTTTGATTTCGTTTGGTAGATCATCTCTATTCACTTTGGAACGGTAAGATCTCCTTTCTTATTAGTTGTGAGTGAGTTGTGAGAGTTCCCACCATACTGATTTTGATTTGTGCACTAATGTACTAATCATGTCTTCTAGTAGTGTTGATGTGATGCAGAAAATGGAGGCAGGTGATGTTACAAATAATGTGGAGACATATAGTTACAAATTCATCGACAATTGGCGTTGTAGTGGAACTTTTTGGAAGGAAGAACGCGGTATTTTTGATGGTGATGTTCTTTTCCACCATAGTGTGATGATTGGTGAGCGATGTGCTTCCATTACCATTGATAGTAACTCTACTATTAATTTGATCAGCGTTGAAGTTGTACAAAAGTTGCAACTACCCACATGTGCCCGTGCGATGCCATATCTCTTGCATTCATCATATGGCACATTCCTGATTTCACACACCGCTGATGTTCCTATGACTTTTAGAGAGCATACTGAGATTGTGCGCTGTGATGTATCTCCTATACCACTTGATTCTTGTCACATACTATTGGGAGAACCTTGGAGTAGAAGGTTTGACGCTCAAATATGTCCTGTTGTTGGAAGGATTTCTTTCAAATGGAACATGAAGAGGCGTGTTATGCTCAGGATCTCAGTAGACAAATTTCATGAGTATCATCTTCTTCGCAAGGAGAGGACAAAAGAGTTTAGTTTGTCTGCTAAGTACAAGGTCATGATGAACGACGACAATTCTATTATTTGTCATCTTGAACACGGTGTGCATTACAACCCATGTGAGAATGAGAGCCACATAGCCAAGCTGAGTGAGAGTGTTATCAAAAGTGAGCAGTGTGATTCCACTAAACGTGAGGTTGAGAGCATCCATTCTAAGAGTATGAGAGAAAAAGAAAACATCAGTGCAGTAGATTGCTAATACATGTGAGGATATTTCTACTAATGTAATCATCTCTACTCCTGGTATTGTTTCTTGTGCTATGCAGGTTGCTTTTGAAGAAAGGGAGCCGCCTATTTTACAACCTGCATCACACGATATGGTATTGTTACTTGAGGAGGATGTCGTAGTACCTACTACAGCTGAGAAGTTTGTTAATGACATTGGTACTGATTTGGAGCTTCAGCCAACATGTGCGACATATTGTGAGTCTATTCCTTTACTGAAGCCTCCTTGTGATTTGCCTTGCACTACTGTTTCAGCACCATGTGATAGTTTACCAAATTCAAATTTTGATCATGTGGTACTGATAACACATAAGGAAATACTTGCTCGAATACCACCTGCTGATATTGGGTATTCCATCATGCTAAATGAACCTATGAGTATGAGTTGTGCTATGGATAAGATTTCTGAAATTTCATTTCTGAATTCTAGCACATATTCTCCTTGTTTCACTTTCAATCTGATTGGTGAATATAGCATGCATGAAAATTTTCTTGTGGATCACATATGCATTACTTGTGATCGAATCGCTGAACTAAAACATGCAGTTTTCAGCCATACATGTTGTGTGTCGACGATTTTGTGTTGTGAGATATATGCTAAAATTTGTGATAATATGAAACTAAAGTCAGGTCTAGTTGATATAATGCAGCCAACACAAGTAATTTTACCTATGTTGGATCGTTGTAATCTTGCTAGAATAGAACCCCAGTTTTCATATTCGTTGTGTTTATCCCAAAATTCATTGTCTAGTTGTGCTAATGCTTTATACTTCACTTATATTTGCAAATTGAGTTGCATTTTACATACTGGATTACATGATCATGTTCATAATAATCAGAGTAGCGCAGTTGAAGCATGGCATGATTCAATTTGGTTTTCAGACATATTAAATTGGTTTGATCTTGTTCACAAATTTGATCATAGATCTTCTTTGAGAAAACTGAATTTAATATTGAAGAACATGACTATCTATTTAGTTGTTTTTTACCATGATCATGATTCTTTGTACTTCACTTATACCTGCAATTTAAGTTGCTTGATGTATACAGGACATACTTTTCATGTGAACAACAATAATACAACATGTTATATACGCATATACACGTTGTTCTTTTTGTTTCTCCCACTTTCAGCTTACCTAAAGCCGAGGACGGCTTTTCATGAAGAAAGGGAGGATGATGAGGATATCTACAGGGATTATGATGATTCTGACTGCCTGAACTGGAAGGAAATACTTAGTCAAATCAATAATGACTATCAGGTGAATTCATTCTTAATTGAACCTGATGTTTTACTTCCTGAGAACTTTATACTACCTAAGTCTATGTATCTTTGTATGATCAGGTTTATTGATAACACAAGTGTTGCGCGAGGAGGAGGAGAGTTGCAGCAAGAAGGACAAACGCTGATTTCCAATATCAACAAGTGCGCGAGGGAGGAGCGGGAGGCAGGCGCACTAGGACGCAATGAGGAAATCACGTATGAGCAAGAGAGAGAGATGGCGCACCAAGAATTACATGTTTGAGGTGTCCCATGAGGTTTGGACTGCGTGCCAATAAGGCCGAACCCATATATGGGTCGGTATGTATCAGTTTGAGTCGAACCGAGTCAGTTTGGGCCAAGTTATGGCTGTTTTTAGGCCTGTTTAGAGGGGAGGACGCCCCAGCCCTCATATAAACCTCCGTAGCCGTCACAAGTTAGGTTTTAGACCACGTTAAAATATTTTGGAGTTGTTTCTTTCATAGAACCTCTGAAATTACCCTGTGTTCAAATCTACCAACTATAATTGAGTGTGATCTGTTGTTCCATTGGGAATTAGTAGATTGCATACTACGGTTCGTGGTCACGGCTGCGTGCGCAAGAGTGTGGTGTCGTGAATATCCTACAAGGTTCGAGAGCTATTGCATTGGCATTAGGGATCGAGCGGGAGACATCATAGCTACGCACTAGTTATCTATCATCCACCATCACCATCGACAAGAGCTTGCTGAGAAGATCGGGCCACCCCATATCAGTTGAAGCTATTGCTAACTCCACCAAACGTCTCAATAGGTATATCAACCGAGTAGGCGTTATCATTAATCTTGGCTAACACTTTGTAAGGACCAGCACCACGTGGCTTCAATTTTGCCTTTCGAAGTAGTGGAAACCTATCCTTGCGTAGATGCACCCAAACCATATCGCTAGGCTCGAACAACACTTCTTTCCTTGCTTGATTCCTTGCAGCAGCAATGTTCTTGCCTTTCTTCTCAATAGCCTCTCGAGTCTTCTCATGTATTTTCTACACATAATCAGCACATTTTGACGCCTTCATATCAACTCTCTCATGTAATGGCAGAGGCAAGATATCAAGTGGCATCAATGGCTTGGAACCATACACCACCTCAAAAGGACAAAGCTGAGTAGTTAAATGCACAGCCCTGTTGTAAGAAAACTCAACATGTGGCAAACACTCTTCCCACTCCCGCAGATTCTTTTTAATCATGGTCCTTAGCAGCTGTGACAATGTTCAGTTCACCACCTCCGTTTGACCATCTGTTTGGGGATGACATGTAGTACAGAACAGCAGCTTCGTTCCTAGCTTCCCCCATAAGGTCTTTCAAAAGTAGCTCATGAACTTCACATCACGGTCAGAAACAATCGTCTTTGGTACTCCATGTAATCTCACGATGTCCCTGAAAAACAGGTTAGCAACATGCAACGCATCGTCGCTTTTGTGGCAGGCAATAAAATGAGCCATCTTAGAGAACCTATCCACTACCACAAATATAGAATCATGACCTCTCTGTGTTTTAGGTAGACCTAGCACAAAATCCATACTAATGTCTTCCCATGGATTAGTCGGTGCAGAGAGAGGTGTATACAAACCGTGAGGCTTCAACTTAGATTTCGACTTGTGGCATGTAATACATCGGCTCACAAATCTGTACACATCATGCCTCATCTTGGGCCAATCTGAACATCGGCATAGATGATAGACTCAAGACAACCCCCTTTGTGGAATCTCTAGTTTTGCCTCATCCCCTTCTACCAAAGGGGATCGACTATTGTCACCACCTCGTTTAGTTTGCATCGCGCCTCCCTCGTTGTACAAGGCCTTGGCATCAGTGTCCCTTTACCAAGACGTTAAGACCCTCTCCAAGGTGTTCTTCCCTATCCGCTTGGGATTGACGGGAGCACGTTGACCGATCTTTCCTTGCGAGGATTCTATCGGACCAGTGGCCACCAGTGAGAGCAATCGGACTTGTATCATGTGTGTTTTGCGTGTGTTCATCGTGTTCTTCGCGAGGTGTGCGTCTGCTTCCGCTACCTTCTCCCTTTCCCCTCGCTTTCCCATCGATTTGACCACGAGATTCGTGAAGATCGGGCCACCCTAGAGGTTTGCCCTCATCATCTGGTATCAGCAGCTTTTGGTTGCCACAGATTTCTCATCGATTTGGTCTTTTCCCCCATAAATTCGAAAATCCCCAAAAAATAGCCCCAATTTCGTGTTTCGGATCGATCTGTGATTTTTGGTAGGTTTTGATTCGTGGATTACTTGCTAAACTTGTTGATCTACCTTCCCCTGCGTTTCCATAGCCTAATTAGTTGATTTCCCCCATCAATTTGAGGTTTTGGTTCAAGTTTTTCCGCCAAAACTCGTCGTGTTCGTGTTCTGGAAGTTCTGGTTCGACCGGACCGGACTGTTCGGCCAAAACGGACCGGAATATCCGCCCCACCGGAGTTTCCGGCCTAAACTGACCGGAATATCCGGCCCGGCCAGACTGTCCGGCCTGTGCGCACCGGACTGTCCGCCCCCTGCTGACAGAAAAATCTACTTCACGGTTTTGAGCATAACTTTTGCATAAGAACTCGGATTTTGGTGTTCTTTAGCTCGTTTTGAAGAGGAGAAAGAGCTCTACATCATCATCTCCGTGGTTCATGCTATCCACTCCATTCAAATTCCGTGAGCAAGGCGGAATCCACCAATAAAGGGTGAAGATCGGCGACGAAAGGTATAAACATTCCGCGACTTCTCCCCACTTGCTTTCCTTTGTGAGCTACACTATCTTTGCGTTCAACAAACACCTGTTGAGACTAGTTCTTCCTATGATTGCTTGGGCTATGCACATTTGATACCTTTTAGAATTCCGAGCAAAAGTTGTGAGCGCGCTATCTCATATAGTTATCTTGTATAGTTGTTGGCACAAGGAAGAGGCAAGTGAAAAAGAAAAGAAAAGAAAGAAAAAAAATAGAAAAAGAAAAAAAATAGAGAAAGAAACAAGTGCCTCATAGAATAGGAAGCGCAAGCTCGATGAACATCAAATAGGTGGTACTTATTGTGCATATCTTGTAGCCCACCAATTTATTGCAATCGAACTAGCGTCTCTCCTTGCACTTGTGCGACACGAGCTTATAGTCTTCGCTAGGTAATCATTTGGTTCTTAGCTCACTTTCTCCGTCGCGCAAGTCCCATTTATCCCACCGTGTGTGTTTCCTTGTACATATTTCCTTCTTGTGGATTGACTTGTTTTGCTTTGTGATCATTGTGGTTCTTTACTTGCCATTACAACATCTTGATTTCTGATTGTTCTTGGACACACCACCTTCCATACCTATCCACCATAAGCTTTGTGTGTGTGTGTTTTTTAGTGGTTAGTTGGTTTTGGTATTCCGCGTGAACTTCACTTTGCTTGGTTTTGATTGCTCTCAAGTGTTGCCACTTGCACGATACTATCTTCCAAGGTAAAGTAAGGTTTGGCGTTGCATTCCTAACCCCCTACCACTACCATATACACCACTTGGTCTTGTGAAACATGTCTAGGGACTCCGGAACCGAGGATGATTTATATGAAGAATCCATGATGAGCCACCACGACTATGACTCCACAAGTATAGAGGACATGATGGAGCACTACACCGACAATGGCTCCGCATGCTTTGACGACCCGGAGCATTGCACATATGACGGCTCCACATGCATGGAAGACATGGAGCACGTCATCAACTATGGATCCTCAAGCATGGAGGAATTGGATCTCTACATCGACAATGGCTCCTCATGCATGGAGCACTACACTGACAATGGCTCCACATGCTTGGGTGATATGGAGTACTACATCAACAACGACTCCCCAAGCATGGATGACTTCGAGTGCTACAACGACGACGCCTCACCAAGCATGGAGGACATGGCGAGCTTCACCCACTTCGAGGGCTCTTCCATGAGCCATAAAGAATACCTCCACCGCTTGGAGATGGAGGACTACTATGCCAAGCTAGCGGAGACGCATCATCAAGAAACCATGACCTTCAAGGCCAAGCGTGCCACACCAAAGGGCACCACCTACTTCAATGATCCACCTCCAAGGCGTCAAGCGCCACCACCTACATGGCGTCATGCATCACCATGTCCAAGGCGACGAGCGCCATCACCTCCAAGCCATCAAGCGCCACCATCTCCAAGGCACCAAGCACGACCATCTCCAAGGCATCAAGTGCACCAACCTCTAAGGCAACAAGTGCCAGCGCCTACAAGAAGAGTAGCGCCCCAACATCATCTTCCCAAAGAGGCGCCAAGAAGCAAGAATCTTCATCAACATACATCCTCTCGTGATCATCACCAACATCAAGAGGATACAAGACGTTGTTCAAGGCATATTCGTCATGAAGACGAAGAATACATGTTGAGCACCATCCATAATGCTCAACCAAGCTCAAGAATGCACCACCATCACAAGAAGAGTGCCAAGGACAAGGAGCATCGTCACGAGCGTCATGTGGATGATCAAGTGCGCCATCTACATCAACCTTTGGCAAGGCACGCCAATGACCTCCGTCAACACCATCATAAGGCACCTTCAATTACTCGTGCCACCACCAAAATGGCACCAAGAGCAAGCTCTCCTCCACGCCATCAAGCTTCAACGCCCAAACTTGACGTCCTAGATGACGCATGCACCTTCATGGATGAGGAAGACGAAGACCTCTACTTCGCCAAGTTGGACGAGTACATCAAGAGGACTACACAAGCCAAGGTGCAAGATGGCGACAACAAGGTCAAGAATGGTGAGCATGGGACTTTCCCTTCACCAAAGGAGGTGCAAGGAGTTGAGAGAACCGAACCTACCCCCATATGCTTGAGTGATGATATGGTACCAATCCCATGTGAGTATGACAGCCACTTAGCCCACTTGAGTGAAAACAAGAGTGAGATGAGTGACTCCACCATATGTGAGATTGAGTGCTTCCACTTGGAGGGCATGAGTGATACACCGAGTGAGTTGAGAGTGGTAGTTGATAGGTCATGTGAGACCACTTTCATTGCTAACAACTTACCTCTACATCTGGTGTGTTTCCTCATGATGTGCTAGGTTCCATGGATCAAGAAGCGCCAAGCTTGGAGATGATGACGCCTCCGACAGATAAGATGTACATGGTGGATGAAGATGATGCCATCCCCATACATGATGAAGAAGTCGTCCACATGGAGGCCAATGCTACCACAACACCCACTTCATATGAGAGGTATGAACAAGGTAAAAATAAGGGTGTTGTTGATGCCATGATCCCACTAGTGGACATGATGGCTTGTGATGATTGGCATGCTATGGATGATGTTTGTGATATCACATATGCTTCATTGATATTTCCATGTGATACTTTGCATTTGCATAATGTTGAGCATGTGAAATTATTTGATTGTGATGATGTTGCCATAGACATGCAATGCTCTAAACGTTACGTTGATGATATCATTGCTTGCACTTTATTGCACAATTGCTCTTTCCAATGTTTTGCTTGCAATGATGTTACCAACGGTACACCTCGAACCATGCTTTGTCATGAATGTTTTACAATCTCTCTTGTTGCTTGCAATAAGTTGAATAATAGCTCTTTCACTTGCTTTGCTTGCAACAATAATTCTCATATGGTTTATATTGAGATGGCCCCCATAGCTTTCTCAAATTTTGGAGATTTTGATAAATGCCATGATAAGCATGTTCACCACTTGCATACTCACCATGCATATATTTCATACTTGATTGACACTCATGGTGATGTGCACAAGAAGAGATACGTCATGATGGATGATGTGTTTCTCTACCATGCACACACGTTCTTCCTTTTATGCTTGATGTGTGTAGGTACCCACAAGAGAATGTCAACCTCGGTTGAGCACGAGTTGACAGAAAGAGCTCTAGAGAGCATCCCCCACGTGAGTTCAAGATCGAACCCAGCTCTGATACCTTTTGCATGCTTTGCATCTTTCATGTTGAACAATTCCTCTTTCCTATGGTTTGCTTGCAAGCATGTTAATGGTATTCTTTCACCTTGTGACAATCATGTTTCGTCGCTATTGGATATTGATGCTTTGTGTGTTGCCACAAAAATGTTGAACAATTTCTCTTTCCGATGTTTTGTGTGCAACCATAATGCCATTTTGCGCATGTACTATCATGAGAGCTTCCAAGTCTCTCATATTGTTGTTGCAACAAACATAAGGACCACTTGCTCTTTCATATGGTTTGTTTGCAAACATGTTGTTTTTGCTTCCGCTTGCGATACTCATACCCCCATGATTTTGGCTTTTGATGATATGTGTATGGCATCCAACATATTGAACAATTGTTCTTTCCAATGGTTGGTTTGCACACATAATGATGTTGCTTTGGATATTCTTCCTCATGTGTTTTTGCCGAATTCTCCTAGCTTTGCATCAAAGATGTTGATCAATATTTTAGTCAATTGCTTTGAGTGCCACACTAAGATGTTATATGGAGTTTTTGAGTTCCCACATTTGGATGATGTTCAATTAACTTCCATACAATTTGACCTTGCATACGCATTTCG
The DNA here is from genome assembly GCA_910589775.1 of Avena eriantha. Lineage (NCBI taxonomy): Eukaryota > Viridiplantae > Streptophyta > Magnoliopsida > Poales > Poaceae > Avena > Avena eriantha. Next base: position 389,403,928 of record OU342743.1, read on the forward strand.
TTTGCGATACTTGAGTTGTGCTAATAGTGTTGTGCACAAGAATGGACATGCCACCAATGACATGCTCCTCTATCACACACAAACATATTTTGCTTGGTCTTTGTTGTGTGAAGGTACAATTGATTAGGCGTCAACCTCTATGGACAAAGAGTTGACAAGACGAATCGAAGAGAGTTACCTAGGGCTACCCTTCAATGAGCTATCTCTACATTATAAGGTGACTTCCTTCTACTTGAGGACTCATGCTATAATCTCCATGAATTGGCTACTCTTTGAGTGTTGCTTCGCTTTTGTTGTGAGCTTTGTAGGCTTCATGGAAGGTGAAGGAACATTGAAGAGTTGCCACATCAAGCTTCTCAAGGACGACTATATGGTGAACCCCAGGATCAAGAAGGTCTCTTGACATCATCTTCTTAGGATGAGCATGAAGAGTCGAGGACGACTCTTTTTGAAGGGGGGGAGCTGATGTAGCCCGTCCTGCGGACGCTACTACATCCACAACGCCAAGTCCCCAAGATCGTCCCCAAGTCAACCAAGAAGATGGACCAGGAGCAGCCAGCTCTAGAACGAGAGTCTCCATCGTCATCACCCCGGAGAGTCCGCCCGGAACCAGTCGGAGTGTCCTGCGCAGCCGGAGTGTCCGGCGCGACTCGGCCGGAGTGTCCGGCCTGCCCCAGCCCCAACCTGGCGTGGACATTCAGAAGGCCAGTTTCTACACTACCCGAACACTACCCGGAGTGTCCGGTCAGCCCGGACTGTCCGGCCCAAGTGATGGGCCTGCGAGCCAACAGCTGGGCCCTTGGCCCATGTACCCCTCTATTTCGCACCAAACCCTAGTTTTATGCCCAAACTACCCCTGAAATTGTGGCTGGCCTATAAATGGAGCCCCCACCCCCCTCATGTATCCCTTAGGCATAGATGATAGACTAAAGAAAACCCCCTTTGTGGAATCTCTAGTTTTTCCTCATCCCCTTCTACCAAAGGGGATCGACTATCGTCACCACCTCGTTGGAGTTTGCATCGCGCCTCCCTCATTGTACAAGGCCTTGGCATCGGTGTCCCTTTGCCAAGACGTCAAGACCCTCTCCAAGGTGTTCTTCCCTCTCCGCTTGGGATTGACGGGAGCACGTTGACCGATCTTTCCTTGCGAGGATTCTATCGGACCGGTGGCCACCGGTGAGAGCAATCTGCCTTGCATCGTGTGTGTTTTGCGTGTGTTCATCGTGTTCTTCACGAGGTGTGCGTCCGCTTCCGCTACCTTCTACCTTTCCCCTCGCTTTCCCATCGATTTGACCACGAGATCCATGAAGATCGGGCCACCCTAGAGGTTTGCCCTCATCAGACGGTCTGAACACCGCTCCGGAGACATACCAGAGTCTCCGGTCCGACCGGAGTTTCCGGGCCATGACACCGGAATCTCCGGTGTCCATGACGCCAGGCATGTTGAGGCCTTTGGGCCTTTGGCCCATGTAATCCCCCTTTTATTCCTATAGTACCCTTGACCTTGTGGCTAGCCTATATATAGTGCCCCCGCACCTTCATGTTACCCTAGGCATAGATGATAGACTAAAGACACTCCCTTTGTGGAATCTCTAGTTTTGCCCCATCCCCTTATCAAAGGGGACCGACTGTCATCACCACCTCGTTGGAGTTCGCATCGCGCCTCCCTCGTTCTACAAGGCCTACGTTTGCGAGTATGTGAGCGTAGTTGTCAAGACCCTCTCCAAGGAGTTCTTCCCTCTCCGCTTGGGATTGAGGGAGCATGTTGACCGATCTTTCCTTGCGAGGATTCTATCAGACCGGTGGCCACCGGCGGGAGCAATCGGCCTTGTATCGTGTGAGTTTTGCGTGTGTTCATCGTGTTCTTCACGAGGTGTGAGTTCGCTTCCTCTACCTTCTCCCTTTCCCCTCGCTTTCCCATCGATTTGACCACTAGATCCATGAAGATCGGGCCACCCAGGAGGTTAGCCCTCAACATTTGGTATCAACAGCTTTGGTTGCCACGGATTTCTCATCGATTTGGTCTTTTCCCCATAAATTCGAAAATTTCACCAAAAACAGCCCCAATTCATGTTTTGGATCGATCTGTGCTTTGAGTGAGTTTTGGTAGGTTTTGATCTCTGGATTACTTGCTAAACTTGTTGATCTACGTTCCCCTGTGTTTCCATAGCCTAATTCCTTGATTTCCCACATCAATTTGAGGTTTTGTTTCGAGTTTTTCTGCCCAAAATGTGCCTCGGATGTGTTCTTGAAGTCCTGGAATCGACCGGACCGGAGTCTCCGGCCCAGGACCAGAGTTTTCGGAGTTAGTGACTCCAGACAGGAGTCTACGGACCCAGCATACCGTAGTCTCCGCCCCCCGGCAGACAGCAAATCAGTTTCACGGTTTTGAGCATAACTTTTGCATTCGAATTCGGATTTTGTTGTTCTTTAGCTCGTTTCGAAGAGGAGAAGGAGCTCTACATTAGTATCCAAGTGGTAATGCTATATACTCCATCCAAATTACGTGAGAAAGACAGAATCCACCAATAAAGGATAAAGATCGGTGATGAAAGGTATATACATCCCGCGACTTCTCCCCACTTGCTTACTTTGTGAGCTACACTATCTTTGATATCAGCAAACACCTATTGAGACTAGTTCCTCCTATGATTGATTAGGCTATGCACATTTATACCTTGTAGAATTCCGAGCAAAAGTTATGAGCGCGCTATCTCATATTATTATCTTGTATAGTTGTTGGCACAAGGAAGGGGCGAGTGAAAAATAAAAGAAAAAAGAGAAAACAATAGAAAAAGCAAAATAAAAGGAGAAAAATAAACAAACAAATAAGTGCCTCATAGAATAGGAAGCGCAAGCTCGATGAACATAAAATATGTGGTACTTATTGTGCATATCTTGTAGCCCACCAATTTTTTGCAATCGAACTAGCGTCTCTCCTTAGACTTGTGTGGCACGATCTTATAGTCTTTGCTAGGTAATCATTTGGTTCTTAGCTCACCTTCTCCATCGCACAAGTCCCATTTATCCCACCATGTCTGTTTCCTTGTACATAATTCCTATCTTGTGGATTGACCTGTTTTGCTTTGTGATCATCGTGGTTCTTTACTTGCCATTACAACATCTTGAGTTCGGATTGTTCTTTGACATGCCACATTCCATACCAATCCACCATAAGCTCTCTATGTGTGTTTTTAGTAGTTAGTTAGTGTAACACCCTCGAATCGGCCCTATGCAAGTTTTAGCCCTTTCCGCCAAACCCGCATAGAAACGATTCAAGGACGTCTACCAGGCACTTTCGTGCGGGTGGAAAATGAAGTAATACCATTACACATCAGTCCTCGATGGGACCCACAGAACAGATATATATACAACAGCGACTCAGCGAGTCAAGCATATAGATATACAAATACGAAGATCCAAATCACCTTGAAAACGATACAGCGTCCGAGTACGGACAAGATGCAAATCGGGCTAAGAGCCCTGAAGAATAACCAATGGCATCCATAACCCTGCCCAGGCCAAGCCGGAAGGGTAACCCTGCTAACGACGTCGATCTCAAACCTGCTAAAACAAAAGGGGTGCCGACAAAGGGCAAAGGAAAAAGAGGAGCGTCAGTACTGAGGCCAGTACATGGCGAGGCTAGAATTCGGCAGCTCTCGCCTACATAGGTATGGTGAACTAAAGCGGCAGCGTAGCGGCACTAAACAACCGATAGAGACTTTGTAATACTGGCGGCTATTAGAGAGGGGTAAGAAAGACCTATTCGGATCCTACCTGATACTAGCACCAAACATACCCATCCTGGTATTTCCCCCTCGAGACCAAACGAGGAATTCGGACCAAGGAAATCACACAGTTGGCAGTTTTACTCATTCCATTATAGTTGAAGCACTTACTAGTCAGATATAGATTTCATGAGTCATCCTGATAGCATAAGTAGTGGGCAGTTTTAATCACCATTCCGTTGTAGTTGGAACATTTACTAGTCAGATGTATTTGTCCTGAGGAATCCCAAAACCCAACAGTTGTTGACACTTTTATCACATTCCATTGGAGTTGCAATACTTACTAGGCAGGTATAGTATTACACAGATCACCACAAATCCACCAGTTGTTGGCATTTTTATTATCCATTCCATTGTAGTGAAGCTGAATTACTAGTCACATATTAAGTCAGATTTATAGTACTACGTTAGTTATGCTTGTCTATGATCGAGATACTGTGCTCCAAGTCGTCCATAACCGCGGACACGGCTTTCAGAAAGTTTTACCCTACAGGGGTGCACAAATAGCAACACACACTCGATCAACCTCAGAAAAACCAACTCAAAACCCAACGAGGCTTTCACGACAAAGCAATCATAGGATTCATAAATATTTCAGGGGGCCACCCCACTAAGCTACCCACGACGAAGTTGGCCGGCTCCGAGACGGATCTAGGGTTTGTGTGGACGGCTGTAAACAACTGGGAACCCGAAAGTGTGACTGGGCTTGTCGATACAGCGAAAACGTGTCACGATCCTAAACAGTACAGGTGCTCCACGCACAATCGTAAATAAAGCAGTAAAGCATGGCATAAGTACAGGATAGTAATAAAGCCCCAAACTACTTTGTGGCCCCAAGAAATAGAAATGAATCAAGCTCTGGCTCAGGGGGGGTCCATAAGGACTCCCGGATGTGGATAGTGCGAAAAATCAAGGAACAGGTATCAAGTACTCGGGGTCCTACGGGACACAAGTGAGCGTGGAAGAACCAAATAACATCTATTGCCCACCGATGCCTCTGCATTAGTTATATCTACCATTTTAATTGTTGTATTTAAAGTCGTGATCATCTCCACCATAAACATCTGTCAGCATTCCAACAACTGTGGTATTTGACAACACAAGATCGCACCTGAGCAAGCAACTATGACTCGCAAGGCCAACTATCTACCAAACAACAGGTAAATAGGAGGTGTCCCAGACAATATAGAGGATGCACGGGATATATTTGGTACGGAACACTAAAGCATCGAGACACAGATAGCAATAGATCAACGGGAGGAAATAAAGACTATAAATGCAAAATAGGTAGAAGGGGGAGAGATGCTCGCCTGGGAAACACTGCCGAAGAATCATATCCGGAGAACTTGTCGATACTCGCATCAACTCATCGGCCTAATCCGCGAAGAAGCAAACACTAGAAGAAACACCGGATGCAATATTTAATACTACGGCAGAAGATCCGGCATGATTATGATATGATGCATGGCATGACACAGATGCGGTTGCAATTAGACAATATTTAGCGGAACCAGGGTTCCGACAATTAATTATTAGGTTCAAGTTATTTAGGTACCCCGCAAATTTAAATGTTGTCTTAACAAGGCAAAACATGGCATCAGTTCGCTACACAAATTGAAATGAGACCAATACAAGACTAGAAAAGCCCGCATATGGTCTTCATATTTAATTGTTAGATCAATTGGCTAATTAACCCGAACCCATATGATATGCTATACACATGAATGGTTTTAACACATACATGATATACAAGGCATTTTATAAAAAAAATAAAGATTGAGTCAAGATCTCACGATTCGGATCAAAGTCAGAGAGGGTCTTCAGAACTTTGTTGAAGTAGTAGAAGTAATTGAATGGATGAAGTGGTTGAGGTAGCCAACACCAGGAAGAAGACCTCGTCGGAGGGATGGTGTCGTCCTGTCGGATGACGGGTCTTGGTGCGACATGACGTAGTAGTGCCAAATTTATAGGAATATAAGGCGGAACGGTGACGAAAAACCGCGGTCACACTCTCATAGGAATTTATGCAAACACTTGGTGGACGAGATGCGAATAGACAGAGAGCATGTAGCTGGGGTACATGCTGCTATCGGCTGAACAATGCGAAATAGATGTAGAGGAAACTGCAGGCTAAAGCTGGGTTGCAGTGCTCGTCGTCGCTGCTGTAGAAGACCAGGCGTTAGGTCATGTGCTGCCTGTGTGCCAAGGAGAGTTGTCGGCTACAGAGGCACATGCGCGTTGCTACTCTACTGTAGTGCTGCAGCATGCGGGGAGGGTCCAACTGGTGGTCGTTGCTAGCCCTTGAACGAGTGGAGGCCATGGCCGCAAAGGCGCGGGCACGCATGGGAGAAGGCCGGTGACTGGGCTATGGTGGCGATCGAAATCCCCAGATTTAAGTGGAGCAGGTCATTGGCGATGGAAACGAGGCTGCAAAGTGCTGTCGGCATGCCAGAAAAATTCAAAGAGCACGGGCAATCAAGGACTACAGGAGTGCATGGTGATGTGCAGCGATTTGAGTGGGCGGCGGCGGCAGGCTGCTGCGGCAGCTGAATTCTTCTTGATCGAATATGCAAAACGGGTGGTGGCGTGTGGAGGCACAAGAATAACAAGAAGAGATGGTGGCATGTTGGGGATCTGGTGGAGTTGAGAGCACTCAATTTGGAATTGCTGCTTAATCTACACGGGAGCCAAATTGACTAGACGGTCAGCTGCTGGAGAAAAAAAATGAATAACAACCATTCATCGATGAGAACTGAAGGCAGAGGAAGAGAAAAGGGAGCATGCCCGGCGGCCGAAGGTTTGGAGTAAAGGGGAATTTCTAGATCTCTAGCTCAGATGTGGGACTAGGGTTTGGGTGGAAAGAAAAAGGTAGGTTGAGTATTTTGGGCCAAAACTTTAGACGGGATTTTACCTATTTTTTTAGTAAAATAAGAAAAAACTCTTTTGTAGTCTTATAACGACCGGAAATATTATTTTGTTTAATTTTAAATTTAGAAAAAAAAGGATGGCTTTATGTATATCAAACCGTACGAATAATTTAGTAAACAAAGTATGGTGTTCAATAAAAATAATTTTTATGCTCAGAAAAATGCAAGAAAAATATGCATGATCTAATGATGATGCACAAAATAGAAACAACGAGTGATTTTCTAGTAGTGGTTTTATCGGGGTGCTACAATTCGACACCACTAACAAGGGATCTCGCCCTCAAGATCCGCCTCATGGTACTGGGAAGAAGGTCCGCGATCTGAATCTTCTCGCTTCGTGTAGGTCCTCGCGACACCACTAACAAGAGGTCGTTGTCCGTGATCGTCGAGAGAACACTCTAGGAACAAAGGGCGAAAGTAGAGGTATCAACCATAAAGCCACCTCTAGCTTCCGTGGACGGAGTAAAATTGCTGGATCCACCGATTCAATATACAAAAGCGAATGATAAAAAGTAGTGGTATGGTCGCGACTCCATCCCGCACTCATATCATAACTCCATACATGAATAGCAGAATTATGCAACCAACTCTCGGAGTCAGACTGAAGATCTCGACAGCGAGGTTCGGAAACAAGGAGTGATGCAGACTCTACATTGGATCTAGCGTAGCTGATGATGACGTTGTCTCGGAAACTCCAGAAGGCACAAGAAGGGACAAAGAGGAGTCCATCAGATGAAGGATTCCTCGGAGAGCACGAAGACTAGATGTAGAAGCAGCGTTACCAAAGGAGGAAGCGAAACCCTGAAGGTACGACGGAAAACCAAACCACGAGAAATCCTGGACTCAAAGAAAAGATAAGAGAGCAGATTCAAAACACACAGAGGTAAGAGGAGAACAGCAGAGGGGTAATGTTGAGGGCAAACCTCTAGGGTGGCCCGATCTTTCACGATTCCCTTTCAAATCGAGGGTAGAGTGCGGGGAAGGGAGGGAAGGATGAACACGACGAACACACGCACGAAGAACGCGATGAACACACACACGCAAAACCACGATAAACACCAATAGCTCACACCGGCGGTGACCGGTCCGGCGCAATCCCTAGGATCGGTGTCAGGCGGAGGACTCTCTCTCGAACCGGCACGGCGAGATGGGAGACTCAGTGAGATCTTGACGTCTAGGCAAAGGGACACCGATGCCTAGGCCTTGTACAATGCGGAGGCACGATGCAAACTCCAACGAGGTTTGGGTATATTGGTGCTCCTTAGTCAAGGAGCATGAGGCAAGAATTAGATAGATCCACAAAGGGGTTTCCACTAATTCCAATATCATGCCTAGGGTTTACAATGGAGGTGGGGGACTATATATAGGCCAGCCACATAGTTAGGGGTACTTTAGGAATAAAGGACAAGTTCTGGATGGACTAAGGGGTACATTGGCCGAAGGCCCAAAGGCCTTTTACATGCCTAGCGACGGTCGGTCCGGAGACTCCGGTGTGGTGGTCCGGAGACTCTGGTGTGGTGGTCCGGAGACTCCGGTCTAGACTGGACCAGCCTCCGGAGGGGCAGACAGATTGACCCAGCGCTTGGTCCTGGAGGCAGACCGGAGGTGGGTCCGGAGACTCCGGTGTCTTTAGGCCGGAGACTTCGGCAGGACGGAGACTCTGGTGTGCGCAGACCGGAGACTCCGGTCTGAGCAGCTCCAGCAGCATTTGCTTCACGTTCTGCTCCTTGTCCACCATCCTTGGGTGCTTGGTGATGTGTTGAGGCTTCGTACCTGATGATGCATAGGGTAGTTGTATGAAGTAGCATACCATCCAAGGAGGTATCGAATTGGCACGAGGAGAGGAACGAGTTCACCTTAGCTTGTAGGAGTTTGGCTCGGGCACGAGTCATGGGTCCACTTGGGGGACTTGTTGGTGTAGATGTATAAGCGTCTGTAGGACGGGCTGCATCAGCTCCCCCTTGGGAAAGAGTCGTCCTCGACTCTTCATGGTTATCATCGTGATCATCTCCATGGTAGGGTGAGAGGTCCTTGACATTGAATGTATTGCTTGCAAGGTACTTGGAGGTTGGTATGTCGATGATGTAGGCGTTGTTGTTGATTTGTTTGAGGACCTTGAAGGGACCATCTCCTCTTGGCTTGAGCTTGGAGTCACGTTCCTTGGGGACGCGGGTCTTTGCTTAGGTGTATCCACACAAGGTCACCTTCCTCAAATATCATCTCCTTCTTGTCCTTGTTTAACCTTGAAGCTTGGCGAAGGACTTGTTGTTCGATAGTAGCTCTTGTTTCTTCATGAAGCTTCTTCATAGCTTGTGCGCGCTTCTCGACGTCCATGTTCGTTCGCTCATGTAGAGGTAGTGGTAGGATGTCGAGCACGGTGAGGGGCTCGAAACCATAGACGATCATGAATGGACTCATCTTGGTTGTTGAGTGCTTGGCGCGGTTGTAGGCAAACTCAGCGTGTGGGATGCATTCCTCCCAATCCTTCAAGTTTTTCTTGATCAAACACACGAAGTAGAGTTCCGAGGCTTCGGTTGACAACTTCGGTTTGGCCATCAGTTTGAGGATGTGATGCGGATGAGAATAGGAGCTTGACGCAGAGCTTGGCCATGAGGGTCTTCCATAAGTAGCTCATGAATTTGACGTCGCGGGTCGGAGCCGATTGTCCTTGGCACACCGTGAAGACGGACGATTTCCCTGAAAAACAGATTTGCAACATGTGAAGCAAATATAGAAATCATGACCATGCTTAGATCTAGGCAATCCTAACACAAAATCCATGCTAATGTCGGACCAAGGTGTATGAGGAATAGGCAATGGCATATAAAGACCATAGGGATTAGCTTGCGACTTAGCTTGAACGCATGTCGTGCATCGTTGAACGTAGCGCTCCATGTCACGCTTCATCTTGGGCCAAAAGTAGTGGTTGGAGAGCATGTCCAATGTCTTGTCGCGCCCAAAGTGACCCATAAGGCCTCCCCCATGAGATTCTTGGAGAAGCAAAAGTTGAAGCGACGACTTCGGGATGCATAGCTTGTTTTGTTTAAATAGAAAGCCCTTATGCAAATAGAAATCATCAACTCCTTTGTCATTGGAGCACTTTGTGAAAATTGGTTCAAAGAACGGATCGGAAGCATATAAAGATTTATTTCCTCAAGACCCAACACGTTGATTTCAAGTCTCGTAAGAAGGCTTGTATGTTTGCGGGACAATGCGTCCGCAACTACATTATCTTTGCCCTTCTTATACTTGACAATGTAAGGAAAAGACTCCATGAACTCAACCCTCTTAGCATGTCTCTTGCTCAAGTTAGCTTGGCCTTTGAGATATTTCAACGACTCGTGGTCGGAATGTATGATAAATTCCTTAGGCCAAAGGTAGTGTTGCCAAACTTGAAGGACACGAACTAAGGCAAAAAGCTCTTTGTCATAAATCGGATAGTTAAGGCAAGCACCATCAAGTTTCTCGCTATGGTAGGCGATAGGACGTACGTTTTGCATAAGGACTCCTCCAATGCCAATACCACTAGCATCACACTCTATCTCAAAAGTTTTTGTGAAATCCGGTAACACAAGGAGAGGTGCTTCGGTGAGCCTCTTTTTGAGTTCATCAAAAGCTTTTTGTTGTGCTTTGCCCCACACGAAGGTGACATTCTTCTTGGTCAATTCATTAAGGGGACAAGCAATGGTTGAAAAAGTCTTTCACAAAGCGACGATAGAAACCGGCCAACCCATGAAAACTTCGCAGTTCACTCACATTTGTTGGTATGGGCCAATCTCTTATGTCCTTTACATTGGAAACATCAACTTCAATTCCCTTCGAAGAAACGACAAATCCAAGAAAAATCAACTTGTCTTTAGCAAAAGTGCACTTGGGAAGATTAGCATAAAGCTTTTCATGTCGAAGGATTTGCAAAACATCCTTGACATGTGTTATATGGTCCTCAAGTGATTTGCTACAAACAAGAATATCATCGAAATAGACAACAACACTTTTTCCAATGAGAGAATGCAAGATGTGATTCATAAGGCGCATGAAGGTGGATGGGGCATTTGATAAACCAAAGGGCATAACCAACCATTCATAGAGACCAAGTTTGGTCTTGAAGGCGGTTTTCCACTCATCACCTTCAGCCATGCGTATTTGATGGTAACCACTACGAAGATAAATTTTCGAAAAAATAGTGGCTCCACACAACTCATCAAGCATGTCATCGAGACGTGGTATGGGATGTCGATAACGCACGGTGATAGCATTGATTGGACGGCAGTCCATGCATAACCGTAACGTATCATCCGTCTTTGGAACAAGAATCACGGGTACGGCACTTGGACTAGTGCTAACTTGGATCAAACCTTTGGAGACGAGTTGGTTGATTTGACTTTCAATCTCCTTTGTCTCCTCCGTGTTCGTGCGGTAAGCGGCGCGGTTGGGAAGTGGTGCACCGGGGATGAGGTCGATGCGATGTTCAATGCCGCGAAGAGGAGGTAGTCCATGTGGAAGATCCTCGGGGAACACATCCTTGAATTCCTGCAAAACACTCATCAAAGATGGAGGAACATTAGTTAATTCGTTAGTTCCTTGCGCTAGTCCGTTGCAAAGGAGGAACATAGTGCAAGATGGATGGGTTGTTCCGAACATCTCTCATCTCACTTTTGGTGGCAAGGAGAACACTCTTCGTTTTTTCCACTCGAATTTGGCTTGTGGCTCTCACTCACTATGAGGTGGGTCTCTCTCTCACCGCTCTTCTCACAAGTAGGTGTTGTGCTTTGCGCCCTCGCTAAAGCCTTTGCATTGTCCGCAATTATTTGGCTAGGAGTCATCGGTTGCAAAACACATGTTTTGTTGAGCCATTTGAAGGTGTATATATTGGTGCGACCATCATGTTGAGCAGCCTTGTCAAATTGCCATTGTCGACCAAGAATCATGTGGCAAACTGTCATAGGAAACCACATCACACTCCACCGTATCTTTGTAAGGACCAATGGCGAAGGAGACCGATATGGTATGCTTGATCTTCACGGACCCTTGGTCACTTAGCCATTGCACGTGGTAGGGGTGCTTGTGTGGATGGAGGGTGAGGTTGAGCTTCTCACACAACTCGGTGCTAGCAAGGTTGTGGCAACTCCCTCCGTCCATGATCACCTTGATAGATTGCCATTGATGTCGGCTCGTGTTTGGAAGATATTGGAGCGTTGGTCTTCATGCTCTTGTGCTTGAGTGGTCAACATCCTTGTGACAACAAGCGATTAGACTTGCGTCATGTTCACACAAGAGGAGTTCTTGATCATCTTCCACTCGTTGTCTTGCCATTGCTTCCTTGACACGGGCATCAAAACTCATCTTCACTCAAGTACTCTTCATCACCATTGTCATGGATGAACAAGACTTTCTTGTTTCCACATTCGGCCGACTTGTGTCCTTTACCTCCCCACGTGTAGCATTCACCGTTTGAAGGTGTATCACTTTTTGCTTGCTTGCCACTTGGGGGCAGTTTTCCTTGAGGAAGTGTGGGCTTGAAGGAGGCTTGGAGGTACTTGAGGAGCTACCATTTGAAAGTTGTTGGTGTAGCGGTGGAAGCTTGCTTGTAGGTGAAGTACGTCTTGGGCTTGTTGTACTTGATATCCTCTTGCACTTGACGTTCAGCCTTTGTTGCGATGTGCACAAGCTCAACCATGTTGTTGTAGGTTTGGAAACTCGACGATGCGCTTGATTGGGTGATTCAAGCCAATAAGGAAACCGTTGCCATTGTTTGCTCCATGCGCTCATCAATGTTGGCGCGAATCAAGTTGAGTTTCAATTTCCTTGAAGTACTCTTCCACGGTCTTTGTCCCTTGACGAAGAGCTTGAAGGTTGTTGAAGAGGTCACACGTGTAATGCGCGGGGACAAACCGGGATCTCATGTGAGCCTTCATGTCATGCCAAGTTGTGATTGGCGGTTCTTGTCTTGCATCACGAGCAACTTGAACTTGTTCCACCAAAGGTTGGCGTAATCATCAAACTCTAGCGAAGCCATGGCGACCATCTTCTCGTTGCTATGGTTGTGCTATGCGGAAGATCTTGTCGACTTTGAGTGCCCCGAGAGGTATTCTTCGGGGTCATTGGATCCGGTGAACTTGGGCATTGTGAACTTGAGCTTGCCAAAGTTTCTTCATCGTTGCAGTCATTGCGACGAGCTTGGTGACCTTGTTGATGATCTTGTAGTTGGGGGAGGTGGAACTTGATTCTCGCGTCTTTGTTGTGGAGCTTGCTCTTGTATTGTTGTTGAGGGGGAGCTTGCTCTTGCTCTTGGCGCGGTTGTTGACGAAGAGGAGGCTCGTTCCTTGGTTGGTGATGTTGGTTAGGCACATCCGCGCCAAGAGCAAGAGCAAGCTCCCCCTCAAGGAACAATATCAAGAGGAAGTTCCGCAAGAAGGTCACGAGAACCAAGTTTCCACCTCCCCAACTACAAGATCACTCAACAAGGTCACCAAGCTCGTCGCAATGACCGCAACGATGAAGAAACTTTTGGCAAGCTCAAGTTCAAGATGCCCAAGTTCACCGGATCCAATGACCCCGAAGAATACATCTCGTGGGCACTCAAAGTCGACAAGATCTTCCGCATGCACACTATAGCAACGAGAAGATGGTCGCCATGGCTTCGCTTGAGTTTGATGATTTCGCCAACCTTTGGTGGAACAAGTCAAGTTGCTCGTGATGCCAGACAAGAACCGCCCAATCACAACTCGGCATGACATGAAGGCTCACATGAGATCCCGGTTCGTCCCCGCGGACTACACGCGTGACCTCTTCAACAACCTTCAAGCGCTTCGTCAAGGGACAAAGACCGTGGAAGAGTACTTCAAGGAATGGAACTCAACTTGATTCGCGCCAACATTGATGAACGCATGGAGTAAACAATGGCATGTTCCTTATTGGCTTGAATCACCCAATCAAGCGTATCGTCGAGTTCCAAACATTCCACACCATGGTTGAGCTTGTGCACCTCGCAACAAAGGCGGACGTCAAGTGCAAGAGGATATCAAGTACAACAAGCCCAAGACGTACTTCACCTACAAGCAAGCCTCAACCGTTACACCAAAAACTTTCAATGGAAGCTCTCAAGTACTCCAAGCCTTCCTTCAAGCCCACACTTCCTCAAGGAAAACTACCCCCAAGTGGCAAGCAAGCAAAGAGTGATACACCTTTCAACGGTGACTGCTACAAGTGTGGATGGTTAAAGGACACAAGTCGGTCCGAATGTGGAAACAAGAAAGTCTTGTTCATCCATGACAATGGTGATGAAGAGTACTTGAGTGAAGATGAGTTTGATGCCCGTGTCAAGGAAGCAATGGCAAGGCAACGAGTGGAGATGATCAACACTCCTCATGTGTGAACTGACGCAAGTCCATCGCTTGTCGTCACAAGGATCTTGACCACTCAAGCACAAAGCATGAAGACCAATGCTCCAATATCTTCCAAACACGAGCCGGCATCAATGGCAAATCTATCAATGTGATCATGACAGAGGGATTTGTCACAACCTTGCTAGCACCGATTGTGTGAGAAGCTCAACCTCACCCATCCATCCACACAAGCACCCCTACCACGTGCAATGGCTAAGTGACCAAGGGTCGCGTGAAGATTAGCATACGTATCGGTCTCCTCTTCGCCACTGGTCCTTACAAGATACAGTGGAGTGTGATGTGGTTCCTATGACAGTTGCCACATGCTTCTTGGTCGACCATGGAAATTTGACAAGCTGCTCAACATGATGGTCGCACACCATTATACACCTTCAATGGCTCAACAAACATGTGTTTTGCAACCGATGACTCCTAGCCAAATACTTGCGGATATGCAAAGGCTTTAGCGAGGGCGCAAAGCACAACACTTACTTGTGGAGGAGAGCGGTAGAGAGAGAAACCACCTCATAGTGAGTGGAGAGCCACAGCCAAATTCGAGTGGAAAAACTAAGAGTGTTCTCCTTGCCACCAAAAGTGAGATGAGAGATGTTCGGAAACAACCCATCCATCTTGCCCTATGTCCTCCTTCGCAAGGACTAGCACAAGGAACTACCGAATTAACCAATTTTTCCCTCCATCTTTGATGAGTGTTTTGCAGGAATTCAAGGATTGTTCCCCGAAGAGCATCGACATGGACTGCCACCTCTTCGCGGCATCGAACATCGCATTGACCTCATCCCCGGTGCCCCACTTCCCAACCGCGCCGCTTACTACACGAACCCGGAGGAGACAAAGGAGATCAAACATCAAATCAACCAACTCGTCTCCAAAGGTTTGATCCAAGTTAGCACTAGTCCAGTGCCGTACCCTGATTCTTGTTCCAAAGACGGATGATACGTTACGGTTATGCATGGACTGCCGTCCAATCAATGCTATCACCGTGCGTTATCGACATCCCATACCACGCTCTATGACATGCTTGATGAGTGTGGGGAGCCACTATTTTTTCGAAAATTGATCTTCGTAGTGGTTACCATCAAATACACATGGCTGAAGGTGATGAGTGGAAAACCGCCTTCAAGACCAAACTTGGTCTCTATGAATGGGTGGTTATGCCCTTTGGTTATCAAATGCCCCATCCACCTTCATGCGCCTTATGAATCAC